>CM039729.1:50000721-50241648 GCA_022539455.1 Dendrobium nobile
ATTACATTCTTGCAACTTGTATATTTTTTAATGAATTAAAATATTATTATTTTGATTATTATTTTCTCCTAACAAATTTTGGAAGTATTATTATTGCTCTTATGTGTACTAATATTTTTGAAAAATCATACTCCAAATTGTTGAAGACTTTAAATCAAGATCAGCTTAGAATATTTTTTAAATTGAAGTTTGTATTTTTCAATTTATTGAGTCTGAGAGAATATGATTATAATTGAGTAACTTAGCACACGCACAACGGGGAAAGCTTAAAAATTCAAAATTTTTAAAACTAATTGTATTGTACAAAAAATTTTCGTACTTAGGACTTTCAAATTTATACAAACAATTATTGTTTTGCCATCATCAAAAAGAGGGAGATTGTTGAGGGAGTTGCTACTTAGCTTTGCATGTTTTACATTATTACATCTTCTATATTTTTTGATGGTTCCAAATATTATTGTTTTGATTATTATTTTCTCCTAATATATTTTGAAAAATTATTTTTGCTCTTGTGTGTACTAACATTTCAGAAAAATTATACTATAGATTATTGGAGACTTTAAATCAAGATCAGTTTAGAATATTTTATAAACTGAAGTGTGTATTTTTCATTTTATTGAGTTTGACAGAATATGATTGTAATTGAGTAACTTAGCACACGCACACTAGGAGAGAGCTTAAAAATTCATTATTTTTAAAATTGATCGTATAGTACCAACAACATTCGTACAGGATGATCTGTTCACTTATAATCTCGAATGAGCAATGGAACCTAAAAGGTATTTTGGTCAAAAGGTGCTGACTTGGTCAAGTAATCTTCACCAGGGTTTAGGCTTGAGTACATTGAAATCGTAATGGTGATTAGGATTCATTGGAGGAGTTTCTAGGCTTTGATTTGAAATGTCTATGTTATAGTGTAGAGGAAAGTCCAAAATTTCACTTTAAGGGCATTTTGGTCTTTTTCCCGTGGTCAACTGAGGGCCAAAGTGGGTCCACCAAAATATAATTTAATGTTAAACTAATCATCATTAAGTGTTTGGATATGATTAGAGGCTTTGGAGAGATCTCCAAGATCTAGATCCACTGGGTGGTATGTCTATTGGCATAGAAAGTAAATATTTGAAGGTTTTACAGCTTTGGATTTCAATCCAATTCCTAGGGATAGAGGTCTCAAATTGGGCTCAAATTTAGAGGGTTGCCTCTTGAGACATGTCCTATCAATATGTAATTGATAGACTCTAAATCAGACTTCATTGAAATTAAATTATCAAAAACATTTATGATCATTTGGTTGACAATAAATAATTAAACATGGTTGAAGCTATATTAGAGGCAGGATCAAGGTTTAGAATGGAGTTGAGATCATGATAGGTTTAAAGTCTAGGTAGGTTTGAAGTCCAGACTTTATTGAAATTTAAATAGAATTGAGATTTGGATTAACTTGAGTTAAAGATTATTTGGCGTAATTACTTCGAAATAGAGATGAGACCAAATCAAAATTCATGAAATATAAGGCTGAAGTAAAAAAAATAAACTAGAAAGAAAAATCAAGAGACTTAGAAGAGATATAAGAGAAGAATATGTCACAATAATTCTTAGTTCCTTTTATGAAGCTAAGGGTATTATTCATAAGGTTACTCCAGCTTCTTCACTTGAATCTAATGATATAGCTAAATGTAAAAATAGAACCTTAAAAGAAAAGATGAATGGTATGCTCATTTATTCAGATGCTCTTAATTATATAAGGAATGAATCTATTTTATCAGCCTACATTACAAAATAGAATTATTTTTAAAATTCTAGAAAGACACTCTTTGAATTTTGGAAGAATAGAATACCCAATTTAAAATATTTAAAATTATGGGGTGTCATTCAAAGGATCTTCTAGCATATCTTAAAGAAAATTGGGTCAAGAATATATGATTGTCTTTTTATAAGATGTACAGAAAATAGTACAGCCTATTATATTATATATATATATATATATATATATATATATATATTATATATATATATAATATATTTATATATATATATATTTATTATATATATAGATTCTAAGAGTGATGTTATATAATCTTATATTATTATGAATCTTAAATATTTAAGTTTTTTTAGGATACATTTTCTTTGAAATTATCTATAGACAAACCTATTTTAGTTGATCTTAATAATAGTGGCACTTATTTTAGAATATAGAAATAAAATAACAAGAAAGGAAAAACAACTTTGGAGATGTCTTTTACACATTCTTACTAGATAATAACTCAACTTATTCTAAAGCAATGTCTTCATTAGATGCTAATTTTTGGATGAATTTGATTAAAGTTAAATTAGATTCTCTTAAGTCCACTCATACTTGGCAGATAGTGGGTTTACCTTCAAGAATTAAAACTATTGAATGTAAATGGATCTTTAGGAAAAAAAAACTCAAGTAGGATGAAAAATAAAAAAATATAATATAGGTTAGCGGCTAAAGAATATACTCAAAATTAAGATTTGGATTATTTTGATACTTACTCTCTTGATAGAGTTGCTTCTATTAGTGATCTTATTGCTTTAACTTCAATATTCAAATTACAAATTCATCAGATGGATGTGTAAATTGCCTTCTTAGATGAAAATTTGGAAGAGAAAATAACAAAAATCATTCATAGTACCTAAAAATGAAAAGTAAGTTTCTGAATAATATAATGGGAAGAGCAGACATATTCGCCTAAGATATAATATTGTAAATAATTATTTAATGATGGGATAATACCCTAAATTTTTTGGGGTCAGAGATGAACTTAGCATATCCTTTGATAAAACCACTTGGAAGGGAACAAATAGTGGACACGTCGAGGGGTATCAGACTTTTGTCGATAAATAAAAGTTGATTTTGATGGTAACCCAACCTATTATTATGTAGATTTCATAAAATAGGTTAATATGAGAATTACAAGTCATTAGTCAACTTGGTAGATTATTCAAAATAAATATTATGGTCAATTCCTATATTATTGAATAATATGATTTATAGTGACATAGGGTTGAAGTTTACTCCTAATGAATTCATATTGCGCTTACTGTGAGAGAACTAATGAATTCACCTATATGAGCGTAAAGGTTGGCCCCTTTTATGAAAATATAAGCAATTCTCTAGAGCACTCATGAAACTCGGATTCAGACGCATGGCTGTAAAGCGTCAAATTGTGACGAATAACTATCACTTATTTGATGTAATGTGGATGGATAATCTTGCTTATACTTAAAGAATCAAGTCCATAGAAATAATAATCTTCCCTTATTTCTTATATGTAAGTATTTTCTTATCCTAAAACATTAGTTCATAGTCCAAAAGACACCAATGTTTCTGCACTATATCTTTTTCTCTAAATAAACTCTTACTCTACATTTTGCTTTTCTTTTGAAATGTCAGGAATTGTTATATTTTATATTTTTCAAAAGAAAATTTGTAACATAAATAATTATCATTGTTGTAACTAAAATAATTATTATTGTTGTAACAAAAATAATTATTTTGTTGTAATGAAAATAATTATTGTTGCAATGGAAATATATATATAATAAATATATTATATATATAATATATATATATATATAATATATATATATATATATATATATATATATATCATCGTAAAATGTGATATGAATTTTCAGGAGACTAATGGAAAACTATTAAATAAATAGTTTTATTTTATTAGATAATTATTTTTTCTATTTTATATTAACTTTTATTTTTGATGAACAATTAAAAAACAATCATAAATAATCGGTATACTTAATTAGCAGTCTGGTGGTCTTTCCCTAATTAGGTTCAATTAACACATATGTGCTTTCTAATTTTATAAAATGAGATATACAAGAGTAGGAAAAAGGCATATTCACCCAAAATAGCAAGTTGAGTTTATTTTAGGAAAGCAGTTCTTCTAAACATATAAACTTTTGTTATTTTGTCATTTTGAAATAGAAGAAGCATTAAAAATGGACAACCAAATGTGTAATGCACAACAAACCACAGCTATAAAGCCTCATATGCTTGGCTTATTCCTTCAAGTTTTACATAGTGCAAATTTGAAGCTTTATTCTCATGGAGACTTCTTCTTTTCTACTCCCATGTTATACTCTTCTCAAACTCTTCTAATTTTTTCTTCTAATAGAGAAGATTTCTCTAGTATCAGTACGTGGGCTTACCGGAGAATACGATCTCATCGACGTCGAGTCACTACTGCCGAGCAGCTCCTGCTCCGTGCCTCATAATGGTATGCTAGCAATTTCTTAATACTATGTTTGAAACTTTTTTTTTTTGTAAATTAAATAAATTAGTAATAAATTTATTGAAACTAAGCTCATTTTATAAATATCACAAACTTACACCTAATGCAAAGCAAAAGATTCTTTCTCAACCACACTTTTCTAATTCCAATAAATATGTACATTAAGAAGCTTTACCAATTTTGACGGACACGAGCCCTTCCAAGATCAAGTTGGTCCATTGATATGGCCCGTGCTCACCCTTGGGGCACCAAAATAATCTATCCCTTATGGAATAGTATGATCTGATCATGCAACAGGACCAGTCCCGCATCGACTACATCCATCATCTAGCCACCGCCAACACCTCTAGCTTCAACCCTCTTGATGCAAGAGTTCTGACAAATCAAGGCAGATCTCTCGGTACTAACAACTTTATCTTCACTATAGGCATAGGCATCCCTCCCAAGTTCTTCTCAGTTGAGATTGACTCTGGTAGCGATCTCACATGGATCCAATGTAAGCCCTGCGATCTATGCCATACGCAAAAAGACCCGATATATGACCCACATGAGTCCTCCACCTTTAGAAGCATTTCCTTCTTCTCCATCTATTGTTCCCAACTCAAAAAACATAGTTGCAACTGGTGGACATTCTTCTATTGTCTCTATGAGTTACAGTATGGAGACGATTCTATAACGCAAGGATCCCTCGTTAAAGACACCTTAAGACTCTCCTATGATGTTTTACATAACTTTTGCTTTGGATGCGACCATTTTAACAAAGGCATTTTCGAGATGGTAGATGGGTTGTTAGGTCTCGGCCTTGGGTCAATTTGGATTATCTCCCAAGCACCTCAATTGTATGGCAAAGTATTCTCATATTGTCTACCATCAAAACCCACCATAGATGGGTATCTCATACTCGGTAGCTTTGCCACTGGTGTGCAGTATGCACCGATGCTAAGAAGCTTTAAATATCCAACCTTCCACTTCATAAATCTTGATTCTATTTATGTTAACAATGGAAAGATCAAACTTCCACCTAATGAGTTCGGCTTCCCTGCATCCATGTTGGTATAAGAAATATTGATCCTTTCAAAACATTGTTCCCCAAAAATATCTTATAGAATAAAATAACAAAGTAATTAGTAACTATCATGAGTTCTAAAATCAAGGCTTTGAAAATATCAATTGACACTTAAATTTTTCTAAGATTTAAAGTTTTGAAAGAGAAGGAAGCTTACTTTATTATGGGCTCATTTATGCCTCTTGTTCATTTGTTAGCGTACTTTGCGTATCTATTGGTTTTTGTTACACTTTGTGTATCTTTTAGTTTTTTTGTGATCATTACGCATCTTTTCAAATTTTTAGGCTCATTTTATGCCTCTTATCATTTTTGCAAGCCAGCTCCCTTTCAAAACTTTTAAATACTCTCAGTTGTAAGAATATCTTCTAGATGTTAGAAAAGAAAAACTCACTCTCTAATATAAGGAGTAAACCACAAAGATAACTAAATTCATATTATAAATGCAACAATAAGATTAATAAAGCTTGAAAGTGATTTAATGACTTTGAACATTATTTATATAAGATAGATTACTGTAAGAAGATAGAAAAGATCTCAATTGTAAAGTCCAATTATCAATTTGATATAGACTTTTATATAGAAAAGAAAATTATACTACTAAAATGGGTTTGAAGAAAGGAAAAAATCAACGATGTTTCTCTCTTTAACTAATTTAGAGATGTCAATCATTGATTACAATTTTTTTTTTAAAAAGTCATAAAATAAAATTTTAACAGTGACCAAAAGAAAGATATGGTTCATACCATTTGACGAACCGAGGTTATTTTTTATAATATGAATTTGGTGATCATACTGTAAGATATGGTTCATACCGTTTGATGAACCGAGGTTATTTTTTATCATCCCAAACATCGTACCGGACTATCCATTGATTTTTGAACTAATCATTCTAAATGATGTATACAACGTACTGGACGACCTGATGCTTTTAACATATTATACTGTATAAATTGGATCATACAATATGATGAACAGAGAAAAATTTTGGGCATCCCACGATTCATCCTGTACAAATAAAAGATATATATCATATGATACTAGACAATATTTACATCGTATTGTATGATATAATTCAAAAATATTGCTTGTTTGTACTTCTGCGTACTAGGATGAAGGTTATTTTGAACTAATCGTACTATATGAACTGGGATTGTATTCTACAAATAAAAATAACTGAATTTAAATACTTAAGGTTTCTTGGAGTCTGATATATATATGCACATTTGTCTTTTGAAATAACAAGAGAGAGGAATGTGACAAGAAGGGGAAATCTTAAGAGGGAGCTACTTGATGAGAGTTTTAGCTTTGTGAGAGGAGGGAGAAGGTGTGTTCGTGCGGGAGAAGTAGTGTGAGGGGATCACATGGTTACTCCAAGCCTGCTGCATGCTTGCTCCTCCTGTGGCCCAAGAAAATCTTGTGGGAGCTCTCTAAGGGAGAGAGCCTTCAAGGTCCGTGTCCTCAAAGGTACTTGGAGGGAGAAAATTAAGAAGGTTCACTACTCTCACCGGGATGGTGACAAAGCGTTTGGTACTCCGCCATATCGAGAAGGTGAAAGTGAGGTTGTGTAAAGGCTTCTCTGTCTTGCTGTGGGGGAAAATTGAGATTACTTTTGAGTAGTGAAATTCCTTGAGTGGAGGACTTTATGAAGTGGACGTAGTCAAACTAACCAAACCACTATAGAATTTATGATGTACTTTTTTGTTTATTGTATTTTACTTACTTTTTACATTTTACAATTTTTATAATTGCTTAGTGAAAATTCTATTCTAGATCTTTGTTGTGTGATTTAAAATTTAATCACTTATGTTGTAATCATGTTTTAATAACTAGTTTATGCTTCAAGTTAAGTTTTTTTAAAAGATTAAAAAAAATTTAGAACTTTCATTTAGGATTGGTTTTTTATTTCATTTCCAATTTACCCCCTTTTGACGTATCTTGTACTTTCAATTGATATCAGAGCGGGTTTAAAAAGTAGTGTTTTAAAAAAACCTTGAAAAATTTCAATCATGGTACATTTTGGTAGGCATAATACTATAGAGGGTTATTCTATAACTTGTCCACCCTTGTTTGATAACATACCATTTGATTTTTGTAAAATTCGAATGTCTACTATTTTATAGTCTATAGACTATCGTATGTGGATGTTGGTTCAGGATGGTTACATGCACCTTTTAAACTTTTGAATGGCATGAAAACTCAAATACCATTTAGTGAATGGAGCAATGAGGATAGGGATATAGCATAATTAAATGCAAAGTGCTTGAATTGTTTCTTTCATGCATTAAAACTAAAAGACTGCATGAGAGTGTCTACCTGTACTACTGGTAAGGAGATCTTGGATAGACTATGTATCATGTATAAAGAAACTAGTGAGGTTAGATTAAATAATCTATTACATGATTATGAACTCTTTCATATGAAACCTAATGAAACTATATCTGACGTGTACACTAGGTTCACCCAAATAGTGACATCTTTACATGCACTAGGTAGATAAATTTCTAATTGAAAAAAAATCAATAAGATTTCGAGATGCTTATCGAGTTCTTATGATGCTAAAATCAATGCAATTACTGAGTCCAAAGATTTAAATGTCTACTCAATTGATAATTTTCTTGGGTCACTCATTGCTTACGAGCAAGGGTTCAGTCAAAGGCAAAATGATACAGGAGAGAAAAAGGAGGAGAAAACCATGGTTCTAAAAGCAAACAACTTAGAAAGTAAAAAATCTAAAGCAAAAGAAGACTATGATAATATAGCCTTGATGACTTGATAATTCAAGAATTTTCTAAAAAGAAAATAAAGGCGTCATTAAAATAACTGGAACAAAGGTAAAAGTTCAAAAATTACTAAAGTTTCATCTGACACAAGTTTTTTTTAGTGTAGAAAATCAGGTCACCTCCGAGCTGATTGCCCCAATATAAAGATCCAACCAACTAAGGAAAAGGGCGAGGAAAAGGAAAAATATAAGAAAGGGAAGATGAAGACACAAAAGGCATTTTGGGCTGACTCTGCCTCAGAATTGGCAGAAGAAGAAGCAGAGGAGGAAAACCCATAGCATTTGACAAAGATAAACCATCAACCCCATCAGTGCGAACAGGAAAACCCCCAGTATTGCATGCATCACACAACTTTAAGAAGAGACATCACCACCCACCTAGGTTAGGGAACCCATTTCTCAATGTTAGGTGCTTTTATTATGGCATGTTACGTCACATATCCCGCACTTACATGATTCACCGTAGGATACACCTAGTGTGGAGACAAAAATTACATTCATCACAGCATAACATGCATACATCTCATTCATACAAGCATAAGGAGGATTCCAAACTCACTTGAGTTCCAAAATCTAACCATTGAATGACTTTGTAGGGGTTCTCTCACAAAAGACCAAGTGAGAGCATGTGGTGCCTGGATAGTGGCTGCTCGAGACATATGATTGGAGACATGAAGAAGTTCATTTCACTGGAGACCAGGACTGGAGGTAAAGTGAATTTAGGAGACAAAACCACCAAAAAAGTGGTTGGATTAGAATTTGTTGGAAATGCTAAAAAAAATTTAATTGATAATGTTTTATTAGTTAATGATTTATAACTTAATTTGTTAAGCATTAGTCAATTATGTGACAAAGATTTTGGCATAAAATATCTTTCTAACAACTGCTTGATTAGCCTAAATGATAAACTTGTATTTTAAGGAAAATGAATAAATAATATTTACATGTTAGATCTTGATTGTATTGAAAATTCAAATTCACTATGTTTAAAAATAATAATGGATAACTCTTTGCTATGACATAGGAGACTATGCCATGCTAGCATGAAAACACTTAGGAATATCATTAAAAAAAACCTATTTAGAGGCTTACCTAAGTTAGACTTCACTAAGGACCATCTATGTGATACCTGCCAATTTGGAAAACAAGTGAAATCATCATTTCATTAAATCAAGGATGATAATACATCTAAACCACTATAAATCTTTCACATGGACCTATTTGGTCCCATCAGCACAACTTGCCTAGGTGGAAAGAATTATGAATTTTTGATTGTAGACGACTTCTTTAGATTTGTTTGGGTAAGAATCCTAGCATGTAGGAATGAGTCATTTGAGGAATTTAAGACTTTATCCACTTGGATTCAACAAAAATTAGGGTGTAAAATCTCAATAATCCATAGTGATCGTGGTGGGGAGTTTTAAAATGAAAAATTTGAATCCTTCTATTAAGAGATAGGAATAGAGCATAATTTCTTTGCCCCTAGAACTCCTTATCAAAATGGAATAGCAAAAAAAAAGAATAGAACCTTGGTAGAAGCTGCTTGGGCAATGTTAGCTGAGTACTCTTCCTAGATATTTTTGGGTAGAAGCAGTGCACACAACATGTTATGTCTTAAATAGGGTAAACATTAGGTCAAAGTTGAATAAAACACCTTATGAACTCCTTAAGGGTCAAACACCAAATCTTTTCGTACTTGCATGCCTTTGGTTGCAAATGTTTTATCTAAATCAATGGAAAACTTCCGAAAATTTGATCCCAAGGCTAATCAGGGTGTCTTCTTAAGTTATTCATCTATAGGTAAGGCCTATAGAATCTTCAATAAGAGAACCCTATTAGTAGAAGAGTCCACCCTTGTAGTATTTGATGAATTAGATAATTCCTCTGAACCTAAATTTGAAGAAGGTGAAGTAGAGGTAATTGACGTTGTAGAAACTATGACCATAGGAGAAAGTGGAGAACCTCAGGAAGACTTGCCTAGAGAATGGAGATAATCTTCTTGTCATCCTAAAGAATTAATCTTTTGATAAGCATACGAAGGTGTAAGAATTAGGCACGAACTTAGGAAGGAGGTTAGTCATTCTGCATTTATTTTTATGATAGAGCCCACAAGTATAGATCAATATTTAGGAGACGAATTAAAGATCCTAGCAATACAAGAAGAATTTAACCAATTTACAAGGAATGATATTTGGGAATTAGTCAATAAACCTAAAGAGCAGAGTGTTGTGGGAACTAAATGGGTCTATAAAAATAAGATGAATGACTCAGGAACCATAGTAAGAAATAAGGCCAGATTAGTAGTTAAGGAGTATAACTACATTAAAGGCATAAACTTTGAAGAAACTTTTGCCACAGTAGCTGGACTAGAGGCCATAAGGTTGCTCTTAGACTATGCTTGCTTCAAAGGTTTTAAATTATATCAAATAGATGTAAAGAGTGCTTTTCTAAATGGTGTAGTCAAATAGGATATTTATGTTGAGCAACCCCCTGAATTTGAAAACTCACAACTTTGAAAACATTTATTCAAAGGAATTGTATGGGTTAAAGCAAGAACCTATAGCTTGGTATGAAAGACTTAGCTCGATCTTACTAGATAGAGAATTTGTTAAGGGTAGTGTGGACATCACTCTCTTCTTATAAAGAGTAAAAGATGAAATTCTCATTATTCATATTTATGTAGATGACATTATATTTTGGATCTTCAAATAAAATCCTATGTGATGAATTCTTAAAAATAATGAGTAGGGAGTTTGAAATGAGCATGATAGGAGACCTAAATTATTTTCTTGGTTTTACTATAAAACAAATGGAAAATGAAATATTTCTTAGCCAAACTAAATATATTAAGGATATTCTAAAAAAAATATGAAATGGGCAGTGCTAAGCCCATGAACACTATAACGAGTTCTACTATTCAACTAGACAAAATCCCAAATAAAAGATTAGTAGACCAAAAAAATATAGAGAAATAATCGAATATGTCCTCCACTTAACTTCCAGTATACAAGACATAATGTTTAGTGTGTTTCTCTATGCCTGATTTTAAGCTGATCCTAAAGAGTCTCACTTAATTGTAGTCAAGAGAATTCTTAGATATCTACTAGGCACCCTGAACTTAGGAATTTGGTATCCTAGGCACCGTTCCACCTTTGAAATCTTAGGGTACTCAGATTCTAATTTTATAGGATGTAGGGTAGATAGGAAAATCACATTTTGAAAATGTTAGTTCATTGACATTTCTTAGTTTCCTATTCTAGCAGGAAGAAAATATCAGTAGCCCTCTCCACAGCCAAGGTAGAATATATACCAGTAGGAAGTTATGTTGCACAAGTGCTATGGTTGAAACAACAAATTCTAGATCTTGGATTACCTGTAGGAACCATCCCAATTATGTGTGCAACATGAGTGCAATTTGCATATCTAAAAATACAATTTAACACTCTCAAGCTAAATACATAGACATCACACATCACTTCATAAGAGATAAAGTAGCTAAAGGAGACATAGAATAACAACATATAGCTACAAGAGATTAATTGGCAGACATATTCATGAAACCTCTAAGGTGTCATATATCTTGGTGTCATAGACATTCTTGTGTGATCCAAAATAAAAGAAAAAGTAAAAAAAATGGTCTAAGGTTTTTCATGATCGACACACACTCACCTCACTGAACACCCAAATTGAATAATTTTTTGTCCCCATTGTACTCTATGATTTTCATTCGTATTATACGATCTATAAAAAAATACATAAATCATAACTCTCTGCTTAACCAACACTCTTAATTTAACCTCTGATCTTCCCTTCCAACTGTACGATAAGCTTCATACTATATGATACTTGTGGCTGTGCATTCAATTTGTTTTGTGTTATATAATTGCACTTCATACTGTACAATATCTCTATTTCGTATTATATGATCCATGTGTACAAATTAATTAGGACATACTAAACTCAATCAGTTTGATATAATTGACCTTCGTACTATACAAACACCCGTTCGTACTGTACAAATAATTTTGTCAAACGGCTTACTGATGACTCCATGAGACAAACACAATTTCTTCATATCATACTGTATGATACTTATCGTACTGTATAATTTGACCACCTTGTCCAACCATTCATCAAGATGAAATAAGTGTCTGCTCATACTATATAATATTCACTCATACTATATGATTAGTCAAAATTTCTATAAATTGGAGAGGAATTAAGCTCATTTCACTCAACCTCTCCTCACTACACTCACTCTCACTTGTTCTTACTCAATGGCAAGCTCAAGAAAATGCAACCGGCTCATCCTAGAAAGATCTTCTTCCTCTCGTTGCCATGATGACTATTTTTTTTTCTACTAAGGATGACGAAGCGTACCATAAGTGTAAGGCTTGCAAGTTAACCCCCTCTCGTATACTAAATGAAGCAGCCTTAAACTTTGATGTGATGAGCCTCTTTGCTTCCACTACTTTACAATTCCTTCTCACATCAACATTCCCTTATAATTCTGAGCTCCTTTTGAATTCCTTGCAAATCTAATGATGAATGTAGAAATCCTGACCCTCGCCTCTTTTGTTTGCCATCAGATGGTAGAGATAACCAAAGCAAACCTCGCTCAATACATCAGACTTTCTACTGAAGGACCTCAAGCCCATTCTTTTATAATAAATGAATTTGACTGGAGTTTTGTCAATATAGTTCTTAGGAATGTTGCCTTGAACTAACACCAACTACTTGTCCAGTCTCTAACCCAAAATGCCTGCATCATTCAACATGTTCTTTGAACATCAATCATACTTAAAACTGGAAATAGGATACGCATGACCCCGATCCTATATGTTGTTACCTACCTAATCATGTCAAATATGAAATTTGACGAAGCCGACTTAATTCTTGACTATATCTGGAACATGACCCTAGTTTACCTTCCCAGCACCTGCAAAAAACTTAATTTAGCTCTTAGCCACCTCATAGGTTACATTCTTCACCAAAAATACTAGCTAACATATCTTGATGAATTCGATAATCTTCTTATTTTCTATACAGATGCCTCCTTTCATATTTTGTTTCATCGGGACCAAGTATGGGATGAGCCTGATTTTGATTAAGAAGGGGAGGCTTCTCCAACAGGATAACTCGATCCACCAAGAAGACAAACACCAGAATGAGGACATGTACCTGCTTATCCTCATAAAGATATAATTAAATGACTTGACTAACTCAAAACCTGACTTGACTCTCAAATCAAAGAATAACACCAACAATATGAGAATGATATGCGATGTTTTGTGGAAAGATTTTCTTCAACAGATCAACAGTTCGCATCCATCCACCACTTCTTTCAACCACCTCCACCACCACCTGATCAGGATCCTACTTATTGACTATGTCACTGTCTTATTTTTTTAAGTCTTTTTGGGACTCCTCTTTTTGGTGATGTCAAAAGGGGAAGAAGTTTATTGTCTACTTTAGTTAGTTTGCCCTCTTGTTTGGATATCATGTCTTTTTACTTCCAATGAAATGCTTATTTATTTTTTTGTTCATATTTCTATTCATGTTTTTATGTTTACTTAAAAAAATTTAAAATATAAATATATAATAAAGAAAACAAAAATTTTATGCTAACTTGCTTATTGACAATATTATTTAACATCATTTAAAAGGGGGGAGATTATTGCACTCCATGACCCCTAGTCTGAGATTTTGATGATAACAAATTATGTCAATTAAATTATATCATTATTCATTGAATATTTTGAATGTTTCTCTTTTATGTGATTACTAACATTTCAAGGAGATTACATATTGCTCAAAACAATAGAAGACTCGAGACTAGTTAGAATAGGATGTGAAGTCTGTAACTTTATATTTTTCTTTTATTTTAGTTTTTCCTTTCTTGAGTTTGGTAATAAAAAGTGTATGCAAATTGAGTAACCAAGCATAAACGTAGGGGGAAAGTTTTTTTTAAGGTAAAATTTTTTATTCTCTGTAGATCGTATTATATGATTTAAAATTGTACTATACGAATTACTTTCGCTCAACGACTAATCTCTATGAACTAATCATACTGTACAATCATCATCATGCTGTATAATGTGTTTTTAATTCAGACCCTAACCGCCAGATTAATTTAAGTTTTTAAATCTTGAATTTTGAACTAATCATATTATATAATCTAATCATACAGTATGAATACTTGAATACTTACTTAAATTAACCCCCATGATTAGTCAATTAAATTAAGGCTTAATTATTAATTTGTGATCATACTATATGATATGGTTCATACTGTATGATGAACCAAGACTATTTTTGATTGTTCCAAACGTCATATCGGACGATCCCTTGATTTTTGAACTAATCATATTGGACGATGTATACATCATACTAAATTACCCAAAACTTTTAATAGATCATGTTGTATGAATTGGATCGTATGATACGATGAACAGAGAAGAATTTTTTGGCATCTCAGCATTCGTCATGTACAAATAGAAGATATATATTATATCATACTGGATGATATTTATATCATAATGTATGATATAGTTTAAATGTATTGCATGTTTGTACTTCTTTAAACAAGCATGAAGACTTTTTTGAACTGATCATACTCTACAATCTGGGATCATACTCTATGAAATAAAATGGCTAAATTGAAATACTTAGGGTTTCTTGGAGCCTGATATATATATATATATATATATATATATATATATATATATAATACTTTTGACTTTTTAAATAACAAGAGAGGAATGTTGCAAAAAGGGGAACTCTTGAGAGGGAGCTACTTAATGAGATTTTTGGGTTTATGAGAGGAAGGAGAAGGTGAGTTTGTGAGGGAGAAGGATTGTGAGGGGATCACAAGATTGCTCCAAGCCTACTACATGCTTGCTCCTCCCATGGCACTAGAAAATCTTGTGGGAGCTCTTTAAGGGGGAGAGCCTTCAAGGTCCGTGTCCTCAAAGGTACTCTGCCTTCTCTAGGAGGAAAAAATGAGAAGGTTTTCTACCATCATTGGGAGGGTGACATAGCAGTTGGTATTCTGCCACATCGGCAAGGTGAAAGTGAGGATTTGTAAAGGCTTCTCTGCCTTACTATGGAGGCAGAAGGAGAATTACTTTTAAGTAGTGAAACTCCTAGAGTGGAGGACTCCAAGGAGTGGACGTAGGTCAAGTGACTGAACCACTATAAATCTTATGGTGTGCTTTTTCTATTTCTGAACTTTACTCACTTTTTGCATCTTACAATTGTTATACCATCTTGGTAAAAATTATATTCTAGATCTTTATTATGTGATTTAAAATTTCATCACTTATATTGCAATCATGTTTTAATCCCTAGCTTCTGCTTCAAGTTAAGTTATTTTAAATGATTAAAATAAATAGAACTCCTGTTAAGGATTGGTTCTTTATTTTAAAAATTTATAATTCACCCCCCTCCTTTTGGCGCATCTCGTACTTTCATAGTAAAGATGTCAGCCAGTTGGTTTTAGTTGTTATATTGTGTAGCTCAATGTCTCTTTTGGTAACATGGTACCAAATAAAGTGATGCCTTATGTCAATGTGTTTGGTTTTTGAACATTGGATAGGATTTTTAGAGATGCAGATGGCACTAGTGTTATCACATAGAATTGAAGTTATGCCTAAAGATAATCCTAAATCCAGAATTTGTTGCTTCAACCAAAAGACATGTGCCATACAACTTCCTACAGCAATATACTAGGCTCAGCAGTGAAAAGTGCAATAGAGTTTTGTTTTCTACTATACTAGAAGACTAAGGATTTTCCTATGAATTGAAAAATACTAGAGGTGGTCTTTCTATCCACCCTACAACTTGCAAAATAAGAATTAAAATATCCAATAATTTTAAAAGAAATGTTGTCCTTAATATATCAGATTCCTATATTTTTGGTCCCTAAGAGATATCTATGGATTCTCTTAACTGCAGACAGATGGGATTCTTTAGGATCAGCTTGAAATCTTGCACATAGACAAATACTAAACATTATATCAAGTTGGCTAGCATTCAAGTAAAGTAGTTATCCAATTATTCCTTTATACTTCTTTTGTGTGACAAATTTTCCATTTGAGTCCTTATCTAACTAAATACTAGAGCTCATGGGAGTATTTATTTTCTTGGATTTATCCATTTCATATATCTTCAAGATGTCCTTAATATACTTTAATATATTAAGAAAGGTTTCATCATCCATTTGTCTTATGCTAAAACCCTAAAAGTAGGACAATTCTCCCATCACACTCATCTCAAATTCCTTACTCATTATTTTAGAAAATTCATCACATAGTATTTTATTAGAAGATCCCAAAAGTATATCATCAACATAGACATAAAAAATGAGTAACTCATCTTCTACTTTCCTCAAAAAAAGGGTGGTGTCTACGCTCCCCTTAACAAATTCCCTCTCTAGTAAGAATGTGCTAAGCCTCTCATACCAAGCTCTAGGTGTCTGTTTTAATCCATATAAGTCCTTTTTTAATTTGTAAACATGATTTGAAAAATGGGAACTCTCAAAACATGGGGGTTTCTCTTCAAACGTATCTTCTTTTATTACCCTATTTAAAAGGCACTCTTGATGTTCATTTGGAAAAGCTTAAATCTTTTATAACAAGCAAAGTCTAATAGCACTCTAATTGCTTCCAATCTTGCTACAGGGGCAAAAGTCTCCACAAAATCAATCCCTTCTATTTGATTATACCCCTTAGCCACAAATCTTGCCTTATAACTAACCACCACACCTAAATCATTAATTTTATTCTTAAAGACCCATTTGGTTTGTACTACACTTTGGCTGTTCAATCTTTTTGCAAGCTCCCAAATATCATTCCTAACAAATTGGTAAAATTCCTCTTACATGGTTAGAATCACAATTCATTAGAAAGGGCTTGATTAATGTTAGTGTGTTCAATTATTAAGATGAAGGCATATTGGTTAACTTCCTTTCTATTTCCATGCCTAGTTTTAACACCTTTAGAAGGGTCTCCTAAGTTAAGTTCTTTAGAATGACTCAAAGAATATCTCTAATCTCTAGGGAAAGTGTGTCTAGGTGCTACCCTTTCCTCTAGATTTGTATATTCTACTCCTTGGGTAATCTCACATACATCATCAATGTTTTGAGGCTCTACCCTTTCCTCAAGATTTGAATTTTCTACTCCTTGGGTAATCTCACCTTCTTCCTCAACTCTATACTTATTAGAATTAGATTTATCAAATACTACATGAGTAGTCTCCTCAATCACCAAAGTCCTCTTATTAAACATTCTAAAGTATTTCTCTACACTAGAGTAACCTAAGAAAAATCCTTCATTAAATTTTTGGTTGAATTTTTCTAAGAGCGATTTCCCATTATTTAGAATGAAAACCTTATAACCAAAGACATGGAGGTGAGAAAGATTGGGTGTTCGACCCTTAATGATCTCATAGGGTGTCTTATTTAGTTTGGATCTAACATTCACCCTATTCAACACATAATAAGCTGTATTTATTATTTCAGTTAAGAATTATTTTATAAGTGAATACTCAGCAAACATGTCTCTAATGGCTTTAACAAGGATCCTATTCTTCCTTTCAGCTACCCCGTTCTACTGAGGGGTCCTAGAAGCTGAGACGTTATGACTAATCGCTTGGTCCTCATAGTAGTATTCAATTATCTCATTTTCAAACTCTCCACCATGGTCACTATGAATGGTCAAGATCTCACAACCTCGCTTTTTCTTAATCCAAGTGGAGATAGATTTAAATTCATCGAAGGACACACTTTTATGTGACATAAATCTAATCCAAGTGAACATTAGGTAGTCATCGACTATAAAAAATCCAAATATTTTTCACCCTAAGCTGGTAGTGTTAATGGGTCCAAACAAATCCATGTAAAGGATTTCTAAGGGTTTAGAGATGCTAATGTCCTTAATGGAAAGGAAAGAGGATTTGACTTATTTCTTTAGTTGACAAGGATCACATAGGTGGTCCTTAGTGAACTTAAGCTTGGGGATTCTTCTCATTAAGTCTTTTTGGGTTACTTTTCTAAGTGTTTTCATGCTAGCATGACATAAACTCCTATGCCACAACCAAGACTCATCAGCAACAGTTTTTAAACTAAAAGATGCAACACATTCAGTAATATTTAAATCAAGCATGTAAATGTTATTGATCCTTTTTTCCTACAAAATAGTGTTGTTGTTCAAGCTAATGATGCATGTGTTTGACAAAAAAATTATGATAAAGCCTTTATCAGTGAGATGATTGATCATGAGCAAGTTATGTTTCAAACCATAAACAAGTAAAACATTTTCAAACAAAAGGTTCTTGGAGTTTCCAATTATGCCTGTGCCTACCACTTTCCTTCTAGTGTAGTCTCCAAGGTGACCTTTCCTTCAGCCATGGCCTCTAGTAAAATGAATTGATTAGCATCTCCATTTATGTGGTATGAGTATTCGCTATCCAAATACCTCATACTCTCACGAGGTCTTGTATAAAAGAATACCTAGAAAATTATCCAACGTTAGATTTAGGAACCCAAACTAGTTTGGGACCATTCTTATGGAAAGAAGAATGCAATGAATGTATGTTATGCTATGAATCATATAATTTAGGGCTCCACACTAAATATGTTCTATGGTGTTTGGTGCATGTGTCAAAAATATGACCTAGCATGCCACATGAAAAACATCTAACATCAGAAAAAGGGTTTACTAATATATTTTGGTTATAGTGCCTCTTCCTAGGTTTCAAAATTTTTGGCTTCAGATCTCGATAAAAATTATTCAGGTGTGGGTTAAATCCTATTTTCCTCAAGTTATTTCAATTCATCTTTAAAAAATGAGTTATCACTTTCTAAAATAGCATTATCAACTTTCAAATAGTGCTCTCTACTTTCAAAATCATCCATAAATATTTTAAAATCATTTTTAAGTTTAGCGTGGGATGCTTTCAATAATTCATGTTGTTTGTTTAGTTCATCAAACTCATCCAATAGTTTCATGTGATTGCTATGAAGTATAGAATGATTTTTAATCAAAATTTTATTCTCATTTTGTAAATTCAAAAATTCAAGTTTTAAGCTAGCATTCAACTTTTTAAGCTTTATATAAGATGAATGAATATTCTCAAAATCTTCAAGAAAATGATCGTATGATAGTTTGCATACCTCTTTTTAGTCAGACTGACTAAGATGATTGTCTGCCATCAAACACAAGTTTGTTGTCTCTTCCTCAGCTTCAGTCTCAGAAGAGTCCATTGTAGAATCCGCCTAGAAAGCCTTTTGGATTCATTTCTTGTCCTTCCGCAACAGGGGTTTCTCCTCACCCTTCTCCTTTCTTGGGTGAGCCTTAATTACAATTAGCTTTTACATGACCCAATTTCCTACATTCAAAATAAATAACATCAGAATAACATTTAGAATTCTTACTACTCTTATATTTACTCCACTTCTGATGGTGCTTTTGTTTCTTCTTTAAGAAGTTATTGAATTGCCTCATAATGAAGGCAACATCATCACTTTTAAAACTTGATGACATAGAATCCATATCGTTAGCCTTTAGCACCACAATTTTCTCCTTCTTTTTCTCACCTACATCAAGTTGTCTTTGGTTCACTCTTGCTCGTAAGCAATGAGTGATCCAAGTAAATTATCAATAAAATAAGTATTAAAATCTTTGGGTTCAATGATAGCAGTTATCTTAGCATTAAAGGAAGAAGGTAAACATCTTAAAATTAGTGAGCTCTCTTCCTAAGGCATGTAGTGAGGTGACAATTTATGTAAACATAGTGTATAGATATTAATTCACTAGATTTCAGGCAAAAGAGTTCGTATTTACGAAGTAAAATATTCATCGGAGATTTCTTAACTATTCTTGTGCCTTAATAAATAATACATAATCTATCCCATATTTCTTTACCAGTAGTACAAGTTGAGACACATATGTAATCTTTAGATTTTATTGCACATAAAAAGTAGTTTAAATATTTTACATTAAGTTGTGCAAAATCGCTATCATTAAAAGTCCATTCATTAAATGGAAGTGCAGTTTTGATGCTATTGATTTCACGTGTTAGTACAAAATAACCTTTTTTAATAAGCATCCACATAAAATAATCTATAAATTATAAAAAAAATGGACATTTCATTTTTCCAAAAATCATATGGTAAAATGCCAAACAATAGTGGTTAGGTAATAAAATACCCTTCTATAGTATTTCAGTTCTAAAATTTAGCTATGGATCTAAATTTAAAATTTTGAAAAAACTAGATTTTATGAATCATGCTTTGATACCACTTGAAAGTTTGTTAGGGTTGTTAAGTCCTTATGAACTAGCCCGAGGCTAACCAAGAAGGGTGGGGGTGAATTGGAAATTTTAAAAATTCTTAAATACAATGTAAAAACTCTTTAAAACCTTTTTGAATATTTTTAAACAAATTTAATCAACCACAAAAACTAATATGTAGAAAAGTAAAGTGCAGGAGAAAAACACGAAAAGAACACACCATAATTTTATAGTGGTTTGGTCAACTTGACCTATGTTCACTCCCTGGAACCTATCCTTTAGGTATTTCACTAAAACATAGGGACTATCCTTGTGCTCGCATAGCAAGGCACAGAAGCCTTTACAAACTCCTTTTCACCAATCGTGGTGAGGTAGAGAACCCGACCTCCTTTTGCGTCCTCCTGAAGCAGGAAGAGAACTTTGAAAGGAGCCAAGGATAATGAATGGAGAAGACAACCCGAATCATTTCATGGAGAAACCTTTGTGAACACCTCACAAATTCCCCCTCACAAACTCCCATGCTCTCTCAAGCCAGTAAAGTAGAAAAAGAATTCAACATCAATAATCAAGAGATCTTATAAAAAAGGGCTTAAAATTTGCCCTAATTTGCAACACTTTATCAAAGATCATCCATGATGATTGATAGATCATCCTATACGATCAGTGTATTTTATTCCTTCCAGCCAGGATGATATAGGAGGGCAAGATGATTAGAACTTAATGTTTATTCTGATTATCTGGGATGACATGAATATTATCTGATATGATTAGTTTAAAACCATACATATCATCCAACACATAATTCCGGTCATTCTAGAAGATACATGTTGGAAAATGAAGAAATATAACTTATCATCCTAGATGATTTATGGATTATCTTATAAGATTAGTTCAAAATCCGGTAGTATCATCTAATAAATTATTATGGTCATCCAGGAGATACACCTGGATGATGAAGAATTTCAATTGATCATCCAACAAATCATTCTGATCATCTAGGTGATTCAAGGAAAGCTAAGGTTTTTCTAACTGATCCTCCAAAATGATCCTGCATTCTTCTAGGATTATATGATTGATCAATCAAAACATAATTACTTTCCATAATCACTTGACTAATTTAGGCATGATTGTAATGAGACATACATGATGATATGGGATTGTCTTGTTTGATTTCTAAAAATAATATCATACCTAAAAGATTTTGGCGGCTGAGTCTTTCTAGTTTGAGCCTATCATCCAAAATGATGAAAATATCATCCATGACGGTTTGCTTAGTTTGGCTATCTTAACATAGGAGCCCTAATTAGGGTTTTTATTTTTAATTGATCATACAAGAAGATTTGGGATCATCCTGTATGATGTGATATAAAATAGAAACCCCTTAAACTTAAAAATTTCTCCCCCTGAGTGCGTGTGTGCAATGTTACTTATCATAAGGATTCACCTTATTACATTTAAATAAAAAAAAAGGAAAAACCTATGGTATTACACATACAAACTAACTCAGTCCTAATCTACCAAAACTTGAACTAGCTTGAATTTATATTGTCCTTATAGACATGAAACGTTAGTAGGCAGGTCAACCCAAACAGATGTGCAGTAGTAAAAGTAGTTAAAAAATAGGATTGTTATAAATGTCTGCTATCATCAAAATTATAATTCTTGTATTAAGCTTTAAAACATTATATACATCAAGATGTAGGATGGTAGTCCAATATGAAGTAACATACTATGCTTAAATATTGGTACAAATGATCAAAGGTAAGTGTTTTGTCTCTCACATTATTTTGATAGAAAAAAAGATTTTGCATCTAAATAACAAGCCTTTTATATATTCTTGTTAAAAGTTATTATATAATAGCCATGTCCCATATGTACACTAAGGAAAGAATGAATGTGTGTCACATTCAAGCTTCCCTCTATTAGACAGGCAGGGCATAATACACCTAGAATGCCCTGGTAGTTAAAAAATAACCAAAAAGCTTATAATTTTTTTTATCATAAAAATCATAATTTTTTTCTTATAAGTAACCCCTCAAGTTCCCAGCATGCCATCTTGATGTCCAAAAATGTTAAATGGAGTACTTATAAGTATATTTGCTAGTAGATGTTGGCAGACTCATGGATTTGGCACACTAGCAACCAGGGCCTTGGCAAACTAAGAGATAGGTCATTGGTATGGTGGGAGCTAGATCTTTGGCAGAGTGGCAGCCAGGGCCTAGGCACACTAGCAATAAGGACCATGGCTCACTAAGAGCCAAAACTAGAGCACCCTAGCAGGCATGGCCATGGAATACTGGCAACTAGGTTTTTGGCATGCTGTCATGCAATGCTTAGGAAAATATGCTGGTATGGGCTTGGCTTGCAGGCTGGCAGTGTCTGAGCCACTAGCAGTTAGAAAATAGGCATGCTAGTAGAGTGAGCCTTAGTAATCTGGTAGGCAGGGCATGGGTATACTAGCATCCAAGGATTAAGTAAGCTACCAGGTCCAGGATATGCTGCTTGGAAGGGCTTGTGGATGCTAGCAAGCATGGCCTTGGCACGTTGGCAGCCTAGGCTTGTGCACGATTGTAGCCAGGTCCTGAGCACACTTATAGGCAGGGTCTTAGCATGCTGGTAGCCAGGGCTTAGGCAAAATGGTAAGCAGGGCTTGAGCATACTACCTGGCAGAGGGCTTTGGCTACCTACATGGTAGTGCTACGATAGCTGGCATGCAAGGCTTGAGAAAGTAAGGCCTAAGCATGCTGGCAGCTAAGGCCTAATACTGTAGAAAGCGGGGCCTAATTATTTGGGCAAGTAGGGTCTCATCATGTTAGCAAGTGGGGTTGAGGTACACTAGCAACATGCACGTATGGGCCAAGAACACACTAGCTTTGAGGCATAATTATGATGTGTTACTTGGCACATCTGATTATTCTTTCATAACAAATAATTGAAGGAACAAGAAATATATCGCTTCATTTATTCACAGATACATTTTATGTTATGTGTATCAAGATGCATAAGCCATCTAATATGAAACAACATGTTGTTATTAGAATTGGGCACAACCCATTAAAGATAAGTGTTAAATATCTCGCATGGTATTGATAATAAATGTATATTTCTGAGAAAAAAAGCCTTTATGTTCTATTGTTAATAATTATAGCAAAATAGTAATGTCCTGCAAGTTTAGTGATAAAAAGATGACTCTACATCATGTTTAGACACCCCTCTAATAGACAGGCAGGACCTTTTTCTTCCAGAATGCTCCGGTAGTTCAAAATTTGCCAAAATGATTAAAGTTATTTTTGCAAGAAATAAAGCATATTTTTACTTATATATTAACCCATATGTACCCAACATACTATTGTGATGCCCAAAAGTATTAAATTAAGTACTTTTGAGTACATTTAAATGGGCTGGAGCATACTGGTAGCCAGGGCCTAGGAATGCTGGTAGCTAAGACCTAGGCAAGCTGGTAGGCAGGACCAGGACACACTAGCAGGGATGGCTAAGGCATACTTACACGCATGGATAAAGCACATCCAAATATTCTTTATAATTAAATAATTGAAGGAACACGCACCAAGTCACTTCACTTATTTATGGATTTTTTTATCTTATAAATATTAAGATGCAGGTAGGTCATCGAATATGAAACAACATACTATGCTTAGAACTAGACACAACCAATCAAAGGCTAGTGTTATTTCTCTTGCATGGTGTTGATGGAAAATAAGATTTCTTGTCCAAACAATAAGCCTTTATATGCTCTTATTTTGAATTATAGCATAATAGCATTGTCCCACACATTCGTTGAGAGAAAAATACCTCTACATCATTGGAGTAATACATCTAGAATTTGAGCTTCCCTGTTCTAGATAGGCAGGGCGTAATACATCTGGAATGCCTCAATAGTTCAAAAATGTTTAAAAAGCTTAAAATTCTTTTGTAAAAAAAAAACATATTTTTTACTTATCCCAGCATGCCATCTTGTAGCCCAAAAATCTTAAATGGAGTACTTATAAGTACATTTTCTAATAGATATTACCAGGCTCATGGATTGGGTACACTAAAAACTAGGGCCTCTGAAACTTAGCAGTTTGGTCCTAGGCATGCTGGGAGCTGGCCCTGGACACATTGGCAGCTAGGGCCTAGGCACGATGGAAGGAAGGGCCATGGTACAATGGCTGCAAGAATCAGGGAACCTTGGTAGGAAGGGCCATAGCATGTTGGCAGCCAAGTCCAAGTTATGCTGGCAGGCAGGGCTTGGGCAACCTGGATGGCATGGGCTTAGCTTTCTGGATGGCAGTGTTTGAGCTGCTAGCTGGTGGGGCCTAAGCATGTTGGCATGTAGGGTTTGGGCATACTAATAGCCAATGCCTAGCTAAGATACTAGGTCTTGGACATGATGGCTTCTAGGGCCTATAGATGTTGGCAGGCATGGCTGGGGCATGCAGGGAGCTTGGGCCTGAGCATACTAATAGTAAGGTTCTGGGCACAATGGTAGGTGGGGTTTGAGCATGCTAGAAATAAGGGCCTAGGCACACTGTAAGGTTAATCCTGAGCATGCTGGTTGGTATAAGGCATGGGAAACGTGGCTGTTAGTGTTTCGATAGCTTCCATACAATGCTTGGTCAAGCAAGGTCTGGGCATACTAGAAGCTAGGGCCTGACACTCTAGCAAGCATGGCCTAGTCATTTCAGCAAGTAGGGTCTCATCAGGTTGGCAAATAGGGCTTAGACACACTAGTAACTTACACGTAAGGGCTAAGAACATGCTGTCTTTGATGTATAATTATGATGTGTAACTTGGAACTTTTGATTATTCTTTCATAACCAATAATTAAAGATAAAAGCAATATGTTCCTTCTTGTATTCATGGATACATTTTAACCTTTATACATTAAGATGCATAATCCATCTAATATGAAGCAACATATTTATCTGAGAACTAGGCACAACCCGTCAAAGGCAAGTGTTAAATCTCTCTCATGGTGTTGATAAGAAATTAATGTTTCATATCTAAATAATAAGCCATTATATTCTCTAGTTAAGAATTAAAACAAAGTAGCAATGTCTTACAAGTTTGCTGACAGAAAGATGACACTGCATCATATTTGGGCTCCCATCTGATAGATAAACATGCCCTTTTTCATCCAGTCATATTTGGGCTCCTCTCTGATAGATAGGCATGCCCTTTTTCATCCAGAATGCTCCGATAGTTCAAAAATGAACAAAAAGCTTAAATTTCATTTTTTCATGAAAACTACTTTTATACTTCTACATTCACCCGTGTGTACCCAACATGCTATCATGATGCTCAAATTAATTAAATTAAGTACTTATGTGTAAATTTGAATGGAAGATACGGATAACGCACACTGGCATCCAAGGCCTAAGCATGCTAGTATGCATGGCTATGGCACACTAACAAGCATACATAAGTCATATCTAAATATTCTTTAGAATCAAACAATTAAAGCCATAAGCATAATGTTACTTCACTTATTCATGGATTCTTTTTATCTTATATGCATTAAGATGTAGGAGGGTCATCTAATATGAAGTATCATATTATGCTTAAAACTATGCACAATCAATCAAAGGAAAGTATTATGTCTTTCACATGGTGTTAATAGAAAATAAGATTTTGTGACCAAACAACAAGCCTTTATATGATCTTGTTAAGAATTATAGCCATATTCCACACATTCACTAAGGAAAAAATGCCTCTGCATCATATTTGACTTTCTCGCTACTAGACAAGCAAGACATAATACATAAAGAATGCCCCAATAAATAAAAAATTGCCAAAAAGCTAACTATTTTTTGCCATAAAAGCTATATTTTTTACTTGTACGTAACCCCACTAAATCTCAACATTCCATCTTGAAGCCCAAAAATCTTAAATGGAGTACTTATAAGTACAATTCTGAGTGATCATTGGAAGGATCATAGACTGGGCACACTAGCAGCTAGGGCCTTCACGACCAGGAAAACAGGTTCTAGGCATGCTGATAGCCAGGGCTTGGGCATGCTGGCAGCCAGGGCCTAGGAACATTAGATTGTAAGGCCACGACATGCTGGCAGCCAAAACTAGGGCACCCTAGTAGGTAGGGTCGTGACATGCTGGCAGCTAGATCCTAATCACGCTGGCCAGCAAAACTTGTGTAACCTGGCTGGCATGGGCTTGGCTCGCTGGCTGGTATTGTCTGAGCTGCTGGTAGGTAGGGCCTATGCACGCAGGAAGGCAAAGCCTTGGCAAGCTAACGGGCAGGGCCTGGACATGCTGGTAGTTAAGGCCTAAGCAAGATGCCAGGTCCTGGACATGCTAGCAGGTAGGGACTGTAGATGCTGGCAGGCATTGCCTGGGCATGCTGGTAGCCTGGGCTCGGGCATGTCGACAGTCAGGTCCTGGGCTCAGTGGTAAGTGGGGTTTGAGTATGCAAGTAGCTAGGGCCAAGATACACTAGTACGCAAAGCCTGGGCATGCTAGCTGGAAGAGGGTATGGGCTACCTGGATGATAGTGTATGGATAACAAGCATGTAAGGCTTTGGTACTCAAGGCCTGGGCATGCTAGCAGCTAGGGCTTGATAGTTCTTGCAAGCTGGGCTTTATCATTTTGGAAAGCAGGGTCTCATCATGTTGGAAAGCACGCTGAGGCACACTTGTAGCTTGCACATAAGGGCCAAAAATATGCTGGCTTTGAGGCACAATTATGATGTATTACTTGGCATATCTAATTATTCTTTCACAACCAATAATTAAAGGTATGAGCAGAATATCATTTCATTTATTCATGGATACATTTATTATGTGTGCATTAAGATGCATAATCCATCTAATATGAAGCAACGTATTGTTATGAGAACTAGGCACAACCCATCAAAGGCAAATGCAAAATCTCTCACATGGTGTTAATAAGAAATGAATGTTTCAGATAAAAACAAAAAGCCTTTATGTTCTCTTGTTAAGAATTATAGCAAAATAGTGATGTCCTCCAAGTTTATCGATAGAAAGATGACTCTACATCATGTTGTGCCCCCCTCTAAGAGATAGGCAGACCCTTTTTCGTCAAGAATGCTCTGATAGTTCAAAAATGGCAAAAAACTTTAAATTTCTTTTTGACACAAAAAGTACATTTTTACATGTACATATACCCATGTGTACACAAAATGCTATCATGATGCCCAAAAGCATTAAATTGTGTACTTATGAGTACATTTTAATGGGCTGAGGCACACTAGCAACCAAGGCCTAGGCACGCTGGCAGGCAAGGCCTAGGCAAGCTGGCTAGTAGGGCCATGGCACACTAGTAGGCACAGCTATATCACACTGATAAGAAAGGATAAGTAAAATCTAAATACTCTTTAGAATAAAACAATCAAAGGCACAAACACTAAGTCTCTTCACTTATTCAAGGATTTTTTTTATCTTATATGCATCAAGATGTAGGAGGGTCATCTAATATGAAGCAACATATTATGATTAAAACTAATCATAATAAATAAACGAAAAGTGTTATGTCTCTCACATGGTGCTGAAGGAAAATAACAATTCATGTATAAACAACAAGACTTTATATGCTCTTGTTAAGAATTATAGCTTATTAGAAATGTCGCACACATTCGCTGGGGGGAAGATGAACATGCATCGTGTATGGGCTTCCCTCTAATTAAGACACACTTCATCCATTCTGTCACTAATAGAAACATGATTCTGCATCAAAGGCAAGTGTTTCGTCTCTCACATGATATAGTTAAAAAGCTTAGAATTTAGATACGAATAACAAGCCTTTATATGCTTATATTAAGAAAAATGGCCAAAATGCTATAACATTCGCCTGGGCATACTAGCAGGTAGTGCCTAGATAGCCTAGTAGCAGGGCTCTGGGCACGTTAAATGCAGGGTTTGCTCTAAGCTCCTTAAATGAAGGCGCGCGAGCATGGATATTGGCACTTGGCACTGCACACATGCGTGCATCTTCATTTATATATACATATAAATACCTATGTAGGCAACCTTTCTTGTAGGGCTTGAGCAACCTGGCAAGCTCAGCCTGGGCACGCTGGCAGCCAAGGACTGGGCGTCCTTGCAGGCGGCAACACTGGAGCTTATATTTTTGGGTGCATTAATGCCTGAAAATTTTTACGTCATTGCAACTTATTTTCCCTTGTGATGCTAGCACCCAATCTCTCATGCACGACAACAAACATATTTTTTTAGCATTTCCAGCTTTGACATACCATTAGTGCAGGCAATAAATTTTTCTTATGGCAAGCCCTCGAGGGTGTAATGATCGCCACGTGGAGCGATAATACTCTATTGCATGCCAACAAACTTATTTTTTTAAAATTTCTGGCTCCGACATATCTCCCACATAGGCAGTGAATTTTTCTTATAGTAAGCCCTCAGGGGCATAACGATCCCCACATGGAGCACCCAATCTCTTTTACATGCCGATGAACTTTTTTTTTCTAGCATTTCCTGCTCCAACATACCACCCGCGTAGGCTACAATTTTTTCTTATGGAAAGCCCAATGGGCATAGATTCCATCATGGAAATAATTCTTCAAAAATTTCCACGCATGCTTGTGTTTTGGAACATTTAAACTTCTAAGGCATGCATCAGGCAAGCAGTAAAGAATCTTTCTGATTGACACTACTAATGCATTTCTCGATAAGGCAACACAAATTTCCTTTGACATACAGGCAGAGCTGATTACATTAGGAATGCCTCGGTAGTTCAAAAATGCACAAAAAGCATATGATTTTTTTAACATAAAAACTATATTATTTACTTAGGCTCACTTGTGTTTTGGAACATTTCAACTTCTACGGCATGCATCGGACAAGCAATGATGAATACTTTGGATTGACACTACTAACACATTTCTTGATAAGGCAACATAACTTTCCTTCAACGAATGGGCAGAGCTGATTACATTACGAATGCCCTAGTTGTTCAAAAATCCCCAAAAAGTTAATAATTTTTTTGCTATGAAAACAGCTTTATTTACTTAGTCTCGCTTGTGTTTTGGAACATTTCAAATTCTAAGGCATGTATCGTATAAGCTATGAGGAATGACTTAGATCAACGCTAATATCACATTTCTCTATAAGGAAACAAGACTCCCCTTTGACAGAACGATAGAGCTAAATACATTATGAATGCCTAAAAGTTCAAAAATGCCGTAAAAGCTTATGATTTTTTTTGCCATAAAAACTGCATTATTTACTTAGGCTCATTTGTGTTTTGTAACATTTTAACTAAGGCATGCATCAGACAAGCAATGGTGAATGTTTTGGATCGACATACTAACAAATATCTTAAAAAGAAATAAGACTTCCCTGTGACAGACGTGAAGAGCTGATTACATTACGAATGCCCGATAGTTCAAAAATGCCCAAAAGTCATATGATTTTCTTGCAATAAAAATCACATTATTTTCTTAGGTTCGCTTATGTTTTGGAATATTTGAACTTCTAAGGCATGAATAGTACAAGCAACGATGAATGTTTTAGATCGACACTACTAACGCATTTCTCATTTAGGCTACAAGACTTCCCTCTGACAGACCAACAGAGCTGATTACATTACAAATGTCGCATTAGTTAAAAAATGCCAAAAAAACTTACAATTTTTTTGCCATTAAAACTGCATTATTTACATAGGCTCGCTTGTGTTTTGGAACATTTCAACTTCTAAGGCATGCATCAGACAAGTAATGATGAATGTTTTGGATAGACACTACTAATGCATTATTTGATAAGGTAACATGACTTCCCTCCAATTGACAGATAGAGCTGATTACATTACAAATGCCCCAGTAGTTCAAAAATGCCCAAAAACTTATAATTTTTTGGCCATAAAATACACAATATTTACTTTGACTCGCTTTTGTTTTTGAACATTTCAACTTCTAAGGCATGTATCAGATAAGCAATGAAGAATGTTTTGTATCGACACTACTAACGTATTTCTCGATAAGGTAACATGACTTACCTCTAACAGACAAGCAAATTTGATTACCTTACGAATGCCTCGATAGTTAAAAAAAGGCCAAAAAGCTTAATATTTTTTTGCCATAAAAACCACTTTATTTAATTTGGTTCAGTTGTATTTTGGAACATTTTAACTTCTAAGGCATGCATCATACAAGAAATAAAGAATGTTTTGGATCAACACTAATAACACATTTCTCGATAAGGCAACATGACTTCCCTCCGATAGACAGGCAGGGTTGATTACCTTATAAATGCCCCGATAATTCAAAAATCCCCAAAAAACTTACAATTTTTTTTCGCTATAAAAACCATATTATTTACTTAGGCTCGCTTTTGTTTTTGATCATTTCAACTTCTAAGGCATGCATCGAACAAGAAATGATGAATGCTTTGGATCGACAATACTAACGCATCTCTCAATAAGGAAACACGAATTTCCTCCAACATACGAATAGAGCTGATATCATTATGAATACCACAATTTTTAACAAATCCCCAAAAAGCTTATAAATTTTTTGCTTAAAAATTGAATTATTTAATTAGGCTCGCTTTTGTTTTGGAACATTTCAAATTGTAAGGCATGCATTGGATAACCTAAGATGAATGTTTCAGATCTATACTATTAACACATTTCTCTATAAGGTAACAAGACTTCCCTTTGACAGATGGTAGAGTTAAATACATTATGAATGCCGATATTTAAAAAATGATGAAAAAGCTTACTATTTTTTTTTTTTTGCCATAAAAACTGCATTATTTACTCAGGCTCGCTTGTGTTTTGGAACATTTTAACAAAGACATGCATGAGACATGTAACGAAGAATGTTTTTGAATGACACTACTAACGCATTTCTTTATATGGAAAAAAGACTTCCGTCCAATAGACGGGCAGAGCTGATTACATTATGAATGCTCTGGTAGGTCAAAAATTCCCAAAAAGCTTATGATTTTTTTGCCATAAAAATCACATTATTTACTTAGGCTCGCTTGTGTTTTGGAATATTTCTACCTCTAAGGCTTGCATCAGACAAGTAACGATGAATATTTTTGATCGACACAACTAATGCATTTCTCGATAAGGCTACATGACTTCCCTTTGATAGACGGGTAGAGATGATTACACTAAGAAAGCCCCAATAGTTTAAAAATGCCCAAAAAGCTTACGATTTTTTTTCTATAAAAATTGCATCATTTACTTTTGCTCGATTGTGTTTTGGAACATTTTAACTTCTAAGGCATTCATGAGATAAGAAAAGATGAATGCTTTGGATCAACACTACTAACACATTTCTCGATAAGACAACACAACTTCCCTCTAACAGATGGGCAAGAGATGATTACATTACAAATGCCTCGGTTGTTCAAAAATGCTCAGAAAGCTTATTATTTTTTTGGCCATAAAAACTGCATTACTTACTTTGACTCGCTTGTGTTTTGGAATATTTCAATTTCTAAGGCATGGACCGAACAAGCAATAAAGAATGTTTTGGATTGACAATACAAACTAATTTCTCGATAAGGCAACATAACTTCCCTTTGATGGACAAGAAAAGCTGATTACCTTACAAATGCCCTAGTAGTTCAAAAATGCCCAAAATGCTTACGATGTTTTTTACCATAAAAACCAGATTATTTACTTAGGCTCGCTTGTGTTTTGGAGTATTTCAACATCTAAGAATTCAGCAAATGAGCAATGTAGAATGTTTTGGATCGATACTACTAATACATTTCTCGATAAGGAATGACTACTTCTCTTTGATAGACAGGTAGGGTCGGTTACCTTACGAATGCCCTGATAGTTCAAAATACCAAAAATCCTTACAATTTTTTTTCCCATAAAAAATGCATTATTTTCTTAGGCTCACTTATGTTTTTGAACATTTTAACTTCTAAGGCATGCATCCAAGAAGTAATGATAAAAATATTTTGGATTGACACTACTAATGCATTTATCAATAAGGCAACATGGCTTCCCTCCAAAAGGCAAGCAAAGCTTATTACAATAAGAATGCCTCGAAAGTTCAAAAATGCCCAAAAAAACTTATGATTTTTTTTGCCATCAAAACTAAATTATTTACTTAGGCTCGCTTGGGCTTTGGAACATTTTAACTTGTAAGTTATGCATCGAACAAGCAATGACGAATGTTTTGGATAGACATTACTAATGCCTTTCTTGATAAGGCAATTTGACCTCCCTCTGGTAGACGGGCATATCTGATTACATTATGAATGCTCAGGTAATTCAAAAATGCCCAAAAAAGCTTACAATTTTATTTTCCATAAAAACAACTTTATTTACTGGGTCTCACTTATGTTTTAGAATATTTTAACTTCTAAGGCATGCATCAGAAAAGAAAAAAAAGAATTTTTTGGATCAATACTACTAACAGATTTCTTATTAAGGCAACACAACTTACCTCCAATAGATAGGAAGGGCTTATTACCCTGTGAATGCCCCGATAGTTCAAAAATGCTAAAAAAGCTTACAATTTTTTTCCATAATAATCACATTAGTTGCTTGTGCTTTTGAACATTTCAACTTTTAAGGTATGCATCAGACAAGCAATGATGAATGTTTTTGATTGACACTACTAACGCATTTCTCGATAAGGCAACTCAACTTTCGTCCAACAAATGGGTAGAGTTGATTACATTATGAATGCCCTAGTTGTTCAAAAATTCCAAAAAAGCTTATAACTTTTTTTGCCATAAAATTGTATTATTTACTTAGGCTCGCTTGTGTTTTAAAATATTTCAAATTCTAATGCATGCATTGGACAATCTAAAATGAATGTTTTAAATTGACATTGCTAACGCATTTCTCTATAAGGCAACAAGAATTCCCTCTGACATACGAGGATAGCTAAATACATTATGAATGTCCGATAGTTCAAAAATGCAGAAAAAACTTAGTATTTTTTTTCCATAAAATTTCATTATTTACTTAGGCTTGCTTTTATTTTAGAACATTTTAACTAAAGAATGCATCAGACATGCAAAGATGAATGTTTTGGATCGATAATACTAACTCAATTCTCGATAAGGAAATAAGACATCCCTTAGAGAGACGGGTAAAGCTGATTACATTACGAATGCCCCTGTAGGTCAAAAATGCCTAAAAAGATTATTATTTTATTTGTCATATAAACTGAATTATTTACTCAGATTCACTTGTGTTTAGGAACATTTCATCTTCTAAGGCTTGGGTCGGACAAGCAATGAGGAATGGTTTAGATCGACACTACTAACTTATTTCTGGATAAGGCAACAAGACTTCCTTATGATAGTCGGGCAGAACTGATTACATTACAAATGCCCTGGTAGTTCAAAAATGCCCAAAAAGCTTATGAATTTTTTAGCCATAAAATGCATTATTTAAGCTTGCTTGTGTTTTTGAACATTTCAACTTTTAAGGCATTCATCTAACAAACAATGATGAATGTTTCGAATAATCACTACTAATGCATTTCTCGATAAGGCAACACGACTTCCCTTTGACAGATAGGCAGAGCTGATTACCTTACGAATAACCAGTAGTTCAAAATGGACAAAAGTATTACAAACTTTTTCCATAAAAACTGCATTATTTACTTAGGCAAGCTTGTGTTTTGGAATATTTCAACTTCTATGGCATGCATCTGACAAGCAACATCGAATGTTATGGATCGACATTACTAATGCCTTTCTTGATAAGGAAATTTAACCTCCCTCCGGCAGGAACAATTAATACGTCCTCCAATCGGACATAGAGGAATGTCCGGTCGGAGCTAAAATTGCGCCAAAAAATGAGAAATACCAAGCGAATTCCGAGCAATACCAAACAATAACGAGGAATACCATCATGTGAAGACCCAATACCGAGTTATACCAAGCTATACAGAGCAATACCGAGTTGTCCAAAAAAATACCGAGCTATACAGAGCAATACCAACTCCAATGCTTATGATTTTTTTGCCATAAAAACTGCAATATTTACTTAGGCTCACTTATGTTTTAAAATATTTCAAATTCTAAGGCATGCATCAGACAAACAATAATGAATGTTTCAAATCGACACTACTAATGCATTTCTCGATAAGACAACATGACTTCCATCTAATAGATGGATAGAGCTGATTACATTATGAATGCCCCGGTAGTTCAAAAATGCCCAAAAAGCTTATGATTTTTTTTGCCATAAAAATCAAATTATTTACTTAGCATCGCATATGTTTTTGAACATGTCAAATTCTAAGGCATGCATCGGATAAGAAATGATGAATGTTTGTGATCGACACTACTAACACATTTCTTGAAAAGGAAACACGACTTCCCTTTGACAGACGGGTAGAACTGATTACATTACAAATGCTCCGATAGTTAAAAAATGCCCAAAAAGCTTATAATTTTTTTTCCATAAAACCCACATTATTTACTTAGGCTCGTTTGTGTTTTGGAATATTTCATCTTCTAAGGCATGCATCAGATAAATAATAAAGAATGTTTTGGATTGACACCACTAATGCATATCTCAAAAAGGTAACACCACTTCCCTCTGATAGAAGGGCATAACTGATTACATTATGAATGCCCCTGTAGTTCAAAAATACCCAAAAATCTTACAATTTTTTTTCCATAAAAACTGCATTATTTAATTAGTCTCACTTGTGTTTTGGATCATTTCAACTTCTAAGCCATGCATTAGACAATCAACAATCAATGTTTCTTATTGACACAACTAACATATTTCTCAATAAAGCAATACAACTTTCCTCCGACAGACGGGTAGAGCTGATTACATTATGAATGCCCAGTAGTTTAAAAATACTCAAAAAAGCTTACAATTTTTTTTCCATAAAAATTACATTTTTTACTTAGACTCGCTTTGCGCTTTGGAATATTTCAACTTCTAAGGCATTCTTTTGGCAAGCAACGAGGAATGTTTCAGATCGACACTACTAATGCATTTCTTGACAAGGCAACACGGCTTCCTTCTGATAGATGGGAAGAGATGATTACATAACAAATGCCCCGGTTGTTCAGAAATGTTCAAAATGCTTATGATTTATTTTCCATAAAAACCACATTATTTACATAGGTTTGCATGTGTTTTGGAATATTTCCACTTCTATGGTATGCATCGAACAAGTAATGATGAATGTTTCAGATCGACTATACTAATGCAATTCTTTATAAGGCAACACCACTCTCCTCCGACAGACGAGCATAACTGATTACATTATGAATGCCCAAATAGTTCAAAAATACCCAAAAAGCTTTTTTTTTTTTTTTTTTTTGCCATAAAAACAACATTATTTACTTAGGCTCACTTGTATTTTGAAACAATTCAACTTATAAGGCATGCATTAGACAAGCAATGGTGTAAGTTTAGGATCAACACTACTAACATATTACTTGATAAGGCTATACTACATTCCTCAGACAGACGGGCATAGCTTATTAAATTAAAAATTCCCCGATAGTTCAAAAACACCCAAAAAGCTTATGATTTTTTTTTGCCATAAAAACCACATTATTTTCTTAGGCTCGCTTGTATTTTGGATTATTTCAACTTCTAACTGATGTATTAGAGAAGAAATGATGAATATTTTGAATTGACACTACTAATGCAATTCTTGATAAGGCAACATGACTTTCCTCTTTAACACGGGGAGAGCTTATTACATTATGAATGACCCGATAGATCATAAATTCCCAAAAAGCTTACAATTTGTTTTCCATAAAAACTGCATTATTTACTTAGGCTTGCTTGTGTTTTGGAACATTTCAACTTCTTAGGCATGCATCGGATGAGCAATAATGAATGTTTTGGATTGACACTACTAATACGTTTCTGGATAATGTAACATGATTTCCCTTTGATAGATGGGCAAAGCTGATTACATTCTAAATGCCCCGGTAGATAAAAAAAGCCCAAAAAAACATACAATTTTTTTTCCATAAAAATTGTATTATTTATTTGTACGTAACCCCATGAGTTCCATGCAAGTCATCATGATACCCAAACATCTTAAATTAAGTACTTATAATAAGGCACGTCTAATTTTTGTTTAGAATCCAATAATCAAAGGCACTAGCACCAAGTTGCTTCACTTTTTCATGGATTCATTTTACCTTATATGCATCAAGATGCATGGGAGTTATTGAATATGAAGCAACATAATATTGTTAGAACTAGACACAACCCATCAAAGGTAAGAGTTATATCTCTCATATGTTTTTGACAACATGTTGATGTTTCATATCAGCGTAATAAGACTTTATGTGCTCTTGTTAAGAATTATAGAAAAAAAGCAATATCTTGCAGGTTCACTGATGGAAAGATGGTTCTGTATTGTGTTTGTGCATCCCTCTAGAAGATAGGTAGGGCCTATTACATCCAGAATGCTCCAATAGTTCAAAAATGACCAAAAAGCTTAAAATTATTTTTTCCCCAAAGAGTTCATTTCTTACTTGTAGATGCACACATGGGTACCCATTATGATATCATGATGCACAAAAATCTTAAATTGAGCATTAATGTGTTACTTTGTAAGCAGATGTTGACACGATGGGGGCCTAGGCTAGCTAGCAGAAAGGCCTTGGCATGCCCCAAGTAGGGCTTTTAGCACACTACTATGCTGGGCTAGGGATATGCTAGCATGAAAGGACTGGGCATACCAATAAGTAAAGCCTATGGCATGCTCGCAATCATGGCCTATGCATTATCACACCTAGGTACTTTTATCTTTTAGGGTGCCAAAGGTTGATAGTATCCTGACTATGTATCACACAATAGTTAATGGGGGGTATCTGAACCCTCATGCCAAAAACCTTAAGTATTTTGAGAAGGTGATATGAATCTACTGTGACATAGGGTTGGATCTCAATGGATCATGGCAGCAAAGGCCACTCTACCACGTATAATGTCCCGTCACAATTTTATGTCATATATAAAAGATTCAGCCTATCATCCATTTGGAATATATTTTTAGGGCCTCCATGCTAGGAATCTAGATGACCGACATGAAAGCATCCCATGTCATGTGCCATGAGGGATGAAGCCCCTACAACTAGTTGGTGGGTGAATGATGAGCTCAGGCGCCACATTTTTTGCACGGATTCATACTTAAGAGGAATTCATTCAAAATCCTGTGCATGATAGCTTCACGTCACTAGTTTTTCAACCAAGTGTGATGACCAATTATGTAAATTAATGGTTCCTCTTATACTAGGTTGAATTATTATTGTGGCATGATCATCAGTAAGGTAAAATAAACCTTTCTCACAATGGTCTAAACCCAGCTCATGTTCCCTATTGGTTGGTGAACAATCCAACACTTAGTGAGTTCTTCTTCATAATGATAGGAAGAGTTGACATTGAAGGATCAATGCTTGGCTACCACAAGCTAATTATCCTTGTGATAACTTTTTTGACACCGTATGCTTGAAATTTTAAATTACTATAGAAACGATCGGCAATGCTATCACAGTTCATATTTATACTAGAAATCCAAATAAAATAAGCTTTTACCTTTTTATTTCACATGAGATTTTTATTCTCATTGAGTTTAATTATCTTAAGATAGTTGTGTTATCTTTTAATAGATGTACCACCCAGCCAAACTCATCACCTGACAAAGTCTTCCACTTGGATCGACCCGCTAGGGCAAGACTTAGATGGTAAAATAATGGGTCAGGTCCTACCTCAGTCTTATAAAATAAGTAAAATAAAGTTAAAATTAGTGGTATTTCACTTCCGCCAGAGAGCCATCTTCCACTTATCCTACTCCTCTCAAGTAATTTTACAAAGTCAAACTAGAGTCAAGCTCAATACGGTCTTCATTCTCTACTAATTCTGTGAAGCCCATTTCGTTGGTTGTGATTTTGTTGGATAGTAGATAGGGATAGAGAGAATCTTATTAATCCATTCATACTATTTACAGAGAAATTCAAGCCCATATTTAAGGAGTAGAGGATGGGGATAACCCAGCCTTTATTTTTCTCCGCTAGTGTCAAGCAGCCTAAACTTATAAGTAAACTTTCCTAGGCTTATTTTGATATGGAGTTGCAACACTTGGGGCAAATTAAACAACTTCCTAGGAAAAGGAGGAAGGAGATTAAGGATAATAATGGCAGTTGGGATGTGTCCTCATTGGTTTATTAATGTCCTCTTTAATCCTCTAGAACTACAAGGATGCCTGTAAGAGGGCTACATGTGACTACCTATGTCATCTTGTATAGGAGTATGAGACATTATTTGTTGGGTTAACAGAAACCAAGAGTGAGTGTGTGACTAAGAGAGATGTTGATAAGCTTATTGGTTGCAATTGTGAGTTCTTCCACCAGCTGGTTGTGGGGAAATCAAGCGGGCTGCTAGCCCTATGACACCATGATGTTACCTAGTTTGAGGTTGTGTTCCCTTCTGACCAATGTATGGTTAGTCTCCTTGATCTTTCTAAGATAACCAGATGTATGGTGTCTATTTTGTATTCCATTAAGGATCTAAAAACTCACCATAGGCTATTCTCAATGATTTACTTAGGTACACAAAAAAGGAGAAAAACTTTTTTTGTTCTTAGCTGCTGCTTAGGAGGTGACTAATTTTATGACCACCAATGATTTACTTGATGTTGGTTTTTTGGGTCCATGTTACACTTGGTGTAATAACAAGGATGGGAATAGCAAAATTTTTGTATGGTCGGACCGGGTGCTGCTCAATTCTTAGGTGTTGGGTTTGGCCCCCTTAGTATACATTAATCATCTTGTCCATCTTGCTCTGGACTACTGCCCACTTCTCCTCATACTCCTAAGGTAGGTTAATTACCTAACCTATCATTGGATCAAGTTAGAGGACATTTGGACTTCCTATATAACCTTGTGGAAGTAAGATTGGAAGCATTAGAGTAAGCCCAATTTCAATATTCCCTTTGAGGTCCTCAACTGGAAAAGCTCACGTACATTTCATTCTTTCTTCTTCTGGAGCATGAACCACCTAAAGGAAATGAATGTTTGTAAGGCCCAGTTGGAGAGTTTTTTGGTCGAGCTTCAGGAGATTGAAGGATCATATATAGGCTTAAGTGAGGAGCAACAAACAGAGTTGTTCCAGGTTTCTATAGAACTATTCTTTACCCTTGGCAGGATAACATTTATGTGACGGCGGCATGCCAAGGTTCATAGGACTAATGAAGGGGATAATAGTTATCACTTCGTCTATGCTATTGCCTCAGGGCGCTAGTGTACAACCAGGGTCCTTCAAGTACAAATAGAGGCAGGAAACCTCTCTGAGGAACCTATCATCATCCATGACATTTTTTGGAGGTTTTTTCATATAAATGGGAGAAGAGGAACAACTACCATGTCATTTGGCCAGTGTTTGGCACTGATCACTCCATCTCAGGCCAACTGGTCGAGGCTCTTCAGGTGGACGTTAATGAAGCTGAGATACATGCTACGGTCTTCAGCATGGGTTTCAAATGGACTCTGGGAATTGATGGTATTACCTCCTCCTTCCTCAAGTTTTATTAGAGTATTATTAACTTAAAGTTCTTAATGCAATTGAGGAGTTTTTCAAAGCTAATTATGTGCAAGAGGATTGTAAGGACACATTGTTCATCCTCTTACTGAAATCAGAGAATGCTAATTTGCCTTCTAAGTTTTGGCCCATAAGTTTAAGTCAATCTTTTTATAAGGTGGTTCCCAAGGTGTTGGTTAACATACTGAAACCTGTAATTAAATTTAAGATCTAAGAAGAGCCTTTGGTCTAAGTTCATGATCTTTAAATACTGTGTTGGTAAACATCCTCTTAACTGCTTTTTTAAAAAAGGGAATTCTTTCAACTGGAAAAGGCTTTGTTCCGTTAACTGGGATGCTAAAAATTTCATTCAATGGGGGTTGGGGCAAGGTGAAAACATTTTTTTTACAAGATAATTGGTTAGGCTTTTCTTTATTGATTCTTTGCTCAATACACACACTACTAGTTCTTGTAAAGTTTCTCATTTTATTCATGAGGGAACTTGAAATGCACATTTTCTTGCAGGTTTTGTTCCTTATTTTGTCATCAATCTTATCCTTAAACTTCATTTATAATTTGATCAGGAAGATATTATTTTATTTACCAATTCCAATGATGGGAGCATTGTGCTCAAAATGGTTTGGAATTCTATTAGGATTGTACACCCTTATTCGTAAATTTTATCTTCCATTTGGAAAAAAGGTATTCTTATTTCTTATTCTATTTTGTTTTGGAGAATTTTTAACAATTACATTTTTATTGATGCTATCTTGATAAGAAAAGTTTGCTCTATTGTATCCAAATGTCAGTGTTGTTATCATATTGAAAATTTAATCTTGTCTTTGTTAATGGTCCCATTGCTCTTAAAGTTTGGTTATATTTTACCATATTTTTGTTTCCCAATTTTGTAAGGAGTATACAACCATTATAAGTATCATGCATGATTGGATTGTCCCTTCTAAGCAGTATATTCATAATGTTCTATCCATTATTATATATTCATTTCTATGAAAATGTTGGAATAAAGGGAAGCATGAAAACATTACTATGAATCTAAGGTGAAGCATGAATTCTATTAGGATTGTACACTCTTATTCATAGATTTTATCTTCCATTTGGCAAAAAGGTATTTCGATTTCTTATTCGATTTTATTTTGGAGAATTTTAACAATTACATGCTTTTTGTTGCTATCTTGAAGAAAAAAGGTTTTTCTATTGTATCCAAATGCCAATGTTGTTATCATATTGAAAATTTGAATCATGTCATTGTTAACGGTCCCATTGCTCTTAAAGTTTGGTTATATTTTGACCATATTTTTGTTTCCCAATTTTGTAAGCCATATACCAACATTATAAGTATCATGCAATATTGGATTGTCCCTACTAAGAAGTATATTCGTAATGCTTTACCCATTATTATCTATTACTTTCTGTGAAAATATAGGAATAAGGTGAAGCTTGAAAACATTACAATGAATGTGTCAACCATTATTATCAAGATTAATGTCAAAGTGAGTAAATTATATTTAGCTAAATTGATTAATTTCAATTATTTTAAAAGATGCTCTCATACGGCTATGTTTTTTGGTATTCTTGTTGAAAATTATGGCCATTCTATTCAAGATATTCTGGCTAAGTGGATTAAACCCATTGTGGGATGTTACAAACACAATATTGATTGTTCTTATAAAAATGAGAAAGCTAGTCTTGGTGGCCTTATTCGTAATTCTTCTGGTCATCTTCTAGTTGCTTTTGTTGGTCCTACATAAGTCAATATTGCTATCATGGCAAAAATTCAGGCCTTAAAGTATGGGTTATAATTATGTATTTCCTTAGGGATTGCTAATATTTGGATTGAGATGGATGCTATGCTTGTGATTCATTACATTAGTGATAATAATATTACAAATCCTTCTTATTTCTATATCATTAGAAATATTAAACAATGGCTGGACCTTATCAATTACTCTGTATCTCACATTTATAGGGAAGGCAATGCTTCTGCTAATTTTCAAGCTAATTTAGGTTATAATTTGATGGATTTTATGGAGTATGTGGAATCATCTCTGTCGGGTAAACTATTGTGCTTAACTAGACTTGATTGTATGGGTATTCCTTATGTCATAATTTCTTTGTTTTATTTTCTTCTTGAATTGGGTTTTTACCTCGGCTGTGTTTTTTACTATGAAGCCAATTTATTGTTATTGGTGTTTTATTGATGTGATGCTGCTGTACTCCTATGGTTCGTTAGGTCTTAGTAATGATTTGAATCATTTTATTATAGATTTCACCCCATTCTGCTGCTATCTTTTCCTTTGGTGGAGTATTATGGGTTGTTTGGCTGCGTTTCTTCATTATCATCATTTTGTGTATTATTTTATTTATGTTGATTCTTAAGGGGGGTTTTGTTGGCCTTCTATCCAGTTTGTATTCATCTGGGTTAGTTGGGGTGATTTTACTGGCATCTCGGGTTTCTGGTATTCAGCTTCCTTTTTTAACTCTATCTATTTCCCTACTGCTAATTCAATGAATAAATTTGAGTAGGGTGTCTAGTTCTGTTTCATTCCCGTTGGGTTTCTGGAATCTATTGGCAATTTTGGGTGTTTTTTTTTGCTACTACATCCAGAGTATAGTTCTATCTTTTATTTGGTGCTGCTATTGTGTGGAATTATTTTCTTGTTCCACCTCATGTTTCATGAATTCAGCTTCCAGTTATTTCATTATTTATGCATTTGCTGATTTCTTGTGCTTCTTTGGATCGGCTTGTCATTGGAATAGATTTGAGTGGCAGTTAGGGTTATCTCATGATGGTGCATATACTACACATATGAGCTATGATCCAACTGATGACTTCCATTATGTGGCTATAATAATCTCTTTCGTTGATACTACAATTTGTGTCTCTTTAATTAGTTGAGACCAAATCCTTCTCGGCTTACTTCTAAGTGTTTTTTGGTTTTAGATTGTTAAATATTTGGGGCATTGCTACAGTTATCATATCCCAAACTTCTTTTATGAGGTTAAGTATTTGCTCTCTTATAATTATATTGTCTATAATAGGTATGCTATCTTGCTCGATATTAGTCAATCCATTTGGTTGTTGTTGTTGTTGTTGTTTAGTTATATCTATGGGGAGTGTAGGTGCTATTTGAATACCATTATCACTTTTAATTATACTAATTTACAGTACTGTTTCTTATTCTAGTGTTAGATCTTTTTGATTAGTTTGTTTTATTTCTTTATTCTTTTATCATTTTTCTTTAATATTTTATTTAGTGCTCTTACAGGCCTGTCTCTCATTTTGTGCAAGATCCATTTTTGATTGGGAAGGCAATGCTGATTATGTTCATGTATTCCGTTCCCTTATGGGTTTTTAGAATATTATTAGGTTGCCATATTATTTTGCTTAATTGGGAAATATGACTCTTAGGATCTTTTTTATTTTCTCTTGTAGCTCTTTGGAACAGTATGGAGCTGGAGATCCCTTTATGGACATTGTATTTCTTTATTCAGATTAACACGTAGGCCCATCGGTGTGTTTTAAAAAAAAAGATAATTTAAAATAATTCTAATAAATTCAAACTAAATCCAAAAATTATGAATAATATATCAAACTTTTCATAATTTAATCCTCAATCTCAAAAATTAAAACCTCCTTGATTAGACTTTAATTTGATCAATAATTTCATTTCAATTAAAAATCACCATTTTAATTAAATTAAATAATTAAAAGTTATTAAAAACTACAAAATTTTTCCCAAACACTTGGGAACTCTTTCTTGGGTCATTCTTGACCTTTAGAGGTGATTCCAAGAGAATAGGAGCTGATTATGATACCTTCAACTAGCATGCATCACATTAGAAACTAATTAAAATCAAAATTTAATTTCTTTAGCTCTAGGAGCATACTACCCCACGTAAGTAAAAGGCCACTTAGTAACCTCTCTAGTTATCAGCCTTAATTTCTGAAAACTGAACTTCCCACCTATCTTTCATAAAGACCTTATAACTTGTATTTCATATGTCTAGGTGGTTAGCTAGCTTTCATTTTCAGGAAGGATATAAGTCCAAAATGCATTAGCTAGGACATTGGTGTTAGTGTTGTGTGTAGAATACTAGAGCCACTCTAGATTTAGGGTTCTAGGCTACTACTATCAGTGTCTCATAGTATGCTTCATCGGTGGGTAAGTCCTCTAGCTTTTAAAGGTTATAATCCCCACCTATCCGTGTCGCTTGGACGACACCACCTCCATCCTTCTCTCTTGCATTCTCTAAGTGTAGTATTATATTTTTCTTCAATTTGTTTTCACTACCCTAGTCCTTCTGGATGATGATGTGAGCTGTGTCTGTTGATTAAGCCAAGTTAAACCCTTTCCTTCCTTTTGAGTAATAACTTCTTAGTCTCCTCCTTATGTGCCAATCCTATTTGAGATAATAATATGTAATCCTTAATCAAGAGTATTTTTAGGCCCCAACTTAAGATGTAATTAAACACATGGGGTTGCACCCATGGGAAACTGAATCCCACATCAAATAAGCCCCACTCGAGCTGATGTATCGGGTGGGGGAAAATTCATTACTACGATCAGGCCATAAATATTATTACCCATCGAGGTCTGTTGGCAAATGCCACTATCCTCAATGGTTAATTATATGTATGATCTAATTTTCCCTCCCATTAGCTCGCTTGTAAAGAGCGCAAAAGCCTATGATCATTTTTTTCTATGAGATGGTGTTGTCATACTTTTTCAATTCTGTCCCTGCCGAGTGGTGTCCTTTTAGAGGTCCACAAATTTTTAGAGATCACGGTGGAAAAGGTTTCACTCTCCATATTTGAATGATATATTATTCTTTCTTGTGTGTACTCTGGGTTTGTACTCCTTATATTAGGTATATCCTACTCTTAGCTAGGGTCCTCCTTAGTTAGGTTCTTTCCCCCTTAGCTAGGGTTTTTCCTAGTTATGTTCCTTTTTTTTTTTGAACTATTAGGCCATTCTATCCCTTATCCATCCTTCTCTTTTCTGATTGTATCATCTCTTACTAATCATTTTAAATCTTTTTTGTTCTTTTATTGTCAAATAGTACCATGACTTCCTTCATTCCTTCTATTACTTTCCTTTTTGGTTCTGACATCTGGAAGACAATTCTAGAGTCCCTGTTGACTAGTACTTCAGCTAGATGAATCACTTTCTGTTCCTTCATTTACTCGGCCTTCCTCACCCTTGGCGAGCTGACCCTTCTAAAGTTGCTACCTTTCTTCTCCCTAGAGGAAAGGTTGTGTAGCCATGCACCCTTTCAGATGTCCTGTTACTCAAAAAATTGCTCGTGCACATGCTTATCCTTCTCCAGTTCATGTGCATCAAGTGCAACCTATGGTTAGGTAGCCAGTGCCTAGACTACTCCCTATTTAGCACACTCAACCAGTGGTCAGGCGACAAGTGCCTAACATACCAGTTCTTCATACTCCTCTTGTCCCTCAGTGTTGGCAATCAGTAATTACCACTTCCATTTCTCCAATGTAGGTCAATGTTGTTCAGGTTCTCCTTCCTTCCTCCTCTAGGAAGAGGGGTGACTAGATCGAACCCCCTTCACCTTCTTTTTCTCAAGCATCTATGTTTTATTGACTATCTCACAGAGAGACCATTGATTAGACCTCAACAGTTCCTGTACTTGTATATCCTATTCCCCTAGTCATTTAATTCATGGGTTCCAGCTTAGCTTCTTCCTTCACCTTTGGCCTTGGGAGAAGGGCCCAGAGGAATAGAAACTGGAGACTTCAATTAATTGTATCTAAGGCAGTCAAGAAGTAGATGGCAGATTTTATGGCTCAGTAATAGCCTATTCAGCGGAGGGTGGTCCTCTTATATTGGGATCCACACCCACATCTTATTACATAGACCCAGAGTTTGTATTTGCACCTTAGATAGAGGAAGTCTAGGGAGGATGCTTCTCTCCTCTAACACATAGTGGTGATGAGGAGAACATCGCTCGGATCATGGTAGTCCCTTCTGTTACTGCTACTTTGTCATATGCTAGGGTCCCAGGTATGATATTGCTCGAGTCATTACTCAGAGGATTTGAAGCAATGTCCACTTAATGTGAGGTAGCTAGGCCTATCAGTAGAGACATGTTACACTGTTAGATCTCTTAGTGTATATTTAGTTGCAGAGATAGTACTTGAGATAGTGGTACTAGTGGAAGAGAGGACAACCTCTATGATAGTTGACCAATTCAGTTGTATCAGTTTGACCTCAGGTCGGTAGTCCCGCTGTTAGACGATGCTCACATCATTACAAAAGTAGACAATAATTGGAGCCTGCCCGACCTCAGCTCAATTTAGTTGTTGTACCCCCTCCATAGTTAGATGTCCATATTGGATCCCACCACAATGGGTTGCTATGGAGATGATGACACATAGACTCTCCCAAAGAGGCAGTACAGTTAGTTGAGGATGTAAGGTAGTCGGATACAATTGTCTATTTAGGATTGGAGGCAGTTCCAATAATTTGTGACAAAGTGCCAGATACTGATGATATTATTCCTCTTAACGATTCACTAGTCTAAGTAGATGTAGTATATGTTCCTAGCCACTATAGGATCTTTTCCCCTATGGGCCTATATATTGATGCTTCTTATCATACATTCTCCAAGGAGGACACACTTAAAGAGGAGTCAGATAGAGATATACCTATGCACTATGTGTGAGTGATCACTAGATGAGGCCACTCAAATAAGTAGACAGAGCTAGATGATAATGATTAGTAGGGAGAGGCTAAAGTAAGTAGATCACCCCAATCAGTTGATACATATGCAATAATTATATAGCTACAAACTTAAAATGGAGAGATGACCAAAGCCATGGAGGTGATGACTGCTCAGTTGACATCCTTATGGGCCATGTCCCAAATTTTAGGAATAAGTACTCTTGCTATGTACAGGGATGAGCCAGCAATACCACCAGCTATAGCACCTGACCTTGTAGGAGTGTATAGGGTCCATAGAGCAGTTCCAGTGGAACCTAAATGAGTTACCTTCACTACTCCCATCCATAGTTAGTCAGCGTAGTTTTTAGTTAGGCAGATTCTAGACCTGAAAGAACCAAGGTTAAGTAGGCCATTTCCTCTAGGAAGTATGGAGAGGTAGTTAGCAGGGGGAGACCTTACCCTGTAGAGTACGAGCAGGAGCCTTACCCCCTAATTTTATCCATCCACAATTTAGATTTTTTGATGAGTTTGGGAACCCAAGGTAATATGTAGCTTAGTACCAGGCTATATATTGTAACATAGGAGGGAATGATTATTTGATGTTGAGACTGTTCATTAGTAGCTTAGTTAGTTTGGCAATTGCATGGTGCACCGATCTTCCCAATGATTCATTACACACCTTTTCAGAGCTCGAGCAGTTATTTGGTTAGAGATTAATTAGTGCCGAGCACAGAGTCATAATGGGTGAGTTATTTGTAGCCTGAAAATACCCCGTAAGACTTTACCATATTACATAATAAGATAGAGAAACCTCAGTTTGTAGAGTGATCCTTAGTTACAAGAGCAGTGTGTTGTTGAGATTTTTCTGAAGAATATGGATGGTCCTATAGCTCTCTACTTGAAGGGTTTCAACATTAGAACCATCAAGAAATTATTGATGACGGTGACCAATTTGTAGGAAAACATACGTATGCAATCCCTTCTAAGGTTCAGAGTTAACCCTTGCATGGACCTCCGTGACAGGAGTCTTCAAAGGAACCTCCTCCTAGGAAAGGGGAGGTACAAAATACTTATGGGCCACTAGATAAAGGTAAGAAGCCCATGACTTGTTCAGCACCACTGCAGTCATTATACACACTTGGTTAGTCAGCAACACAGTCTAGACCCTCCCATAGGACTCTAAAGAATTAGGAGTACCTACATGATAAGCTTAGTAAGGATTACCCCTTTAAGAGAGAAAGTATGAAGAAGATATTTAAATTCCTTATTAAGAAGAACATTTTGATATTTCTGATGAACATTAGAGTGGAAGAAGAGGGCTAGACGAATCATCTACTTCATTTTCCAATTCATAGACATATATGACATATCATAGAAGACTATTATGTGTTTAAGGATGGAGTTGAGAGACTCATTGCCAATGGGAAGATCCACTTACAAGATAGTGACTTGGTGCAACCCTAGAGCAAGAGAACTTAGATTGTTCAGTTGATATCAAGTTTAAGTCATAATGATAGTTAGGGTGATAGTTAGAGCAATGGAAGTAAATCTCCCCGTGGTTCTGAGGGAGTGTGGAAGCTAGCACTCTCTTGAAAGATAAAGAATATAATCAAGCAAGCAGTTCAGAGTTCAGAGGCAATTGAGAGGAGGCCTTCCAAGGTTAAGTCGATAGTTGCCAACCCAATTATATCGCCAGTTCCTTCTCCTTCTAATGTTGCAGTGCATACTGAGCACATTTCTTTTTCTTCCTCTTGTAATAGAAAAATGTATGAAAGAAAAAGTTTTCTATAACTTCATAGGGGAAGATGGGACCTCTTCCAATGCTTACACTGAAGGATTTCATTCTCCCTTCTTTTGATGTTGAAATAATAGAAGAACATGATTCTGGCTACTTTTTGTCTTGTGTTCCTTCTAGCTTTACTTCTTCTAACACTCATTCTTTTCATGTATTACATTTTTCTTGCAATTTTAATGATTCTTTATTTGATAATGACTCTAAGTGTGATGAAGAGCCTATGTTTACCATTCTAGAGGGTGATTCTTACATAGATTCAAGAGATTAGTTTGAGAACCCACTCTAGTCACTTTTTTAGTGCTGACACAAGTCATCACCATAGAGCTAAGTGAATCTCCTGTTGAGGATAACTCAATATAGGAAGCTCACTTAGGTTCAGGGAAAGTTATTCCACCTAGGATGGCTAAGAATGTTAAAGAAAAGATAAAAATATTATTCCCCAACAGGATGATCTTATCCCTTCTTCCCAAAAACACTCTAGGGAAAAGAGGAAAGGACCTCAACTAGAAGTTGATTATAATGTGTTGGCTCATCTAAGGAAAATCCCTTCCCTTTTTAGTGTCTATAATGCTTTGATGATGTATTCTAACATAAGAGAGACTTTGGTTCTAGCGCTACTTGGGCCCGAATATTATAAAGCTTTCTTTTCTTCTAAATTTATAGGTGAAGCATGTCATTTGAGAGAGTTTCCATGCATTAACTATTTATATTGAGATATTATCTTAGCAACTTCCGAGCTTAATTTTCCCTTATATGTCACCACTGAACTCAATGGTTATGAGTTGAACAGGGTCTTAATTGACCATAGAGCTTCAGTTAACATTTTGAGCTATGAAACTTTAAAGAGCCTCTCTCTCGGTCACTTGAAGCTTTCCTCTGATAAGATTATGTCGAATGGCTTTAATGACCAAGGCTAGCGCACTTCAAGTTCTATCACCCTGCCTTTGAAGTTTGGATGTTTCCTAACTGAGTCAAAGTTTCATTTTATTAAACCTGATAATTCATATAAGGCTCTCATAGGAAGGCATTGAATTCATAAATATGGGATGGTGCCCTCTACCTTGTACCATTATATGAAGTATATGAGGAATGATATAGAGTATTCCATTCCTGGGGATACTCAACCTTTTATCATGTATGAGGTCTCTATCTATGATGATGCTGGTATTATATACCTCAAAAGACTTATAAATCCCCTACTTAGTCACTAGTGATACCTGCTAATATTTACATGGTCCTATACAATAAGTAGTACAGGATCCATCACAGGTTGTTTTTGTGGTAAGGGTTTCCACTATAAATTCTGATAGATCTCCTTCTCAGTTTGTAGTTGGGCATGATGTTTCCCCATGTAGAGGTAGGGGAGGGTGAGGTAGAGATAGAGGTAGAGAGTCAGCTCGCCCCATGAGAAACTTTGACACTCAAATTCCTCCTCCCTCCAATCTTTACACTTCTTTTATGACTATCTAGTCCAACTCTATGGATGATGAGATGATTGATGTTCCACGTCATTCATTTCCCTCAACAGCTTTGGGTTTTACCTATTATAGTTCACTCCCCAGATTCTATAGGAACATGAAACCTGAGGGTGGCTTAGTTGTTGATAGTAACTCATATGAGGAAGTAGACTTCCAATGTCAAACTACTAGTAAACAATCTCTTACCCATCAAATGTGTGGAACAAGATTCAAGGAGTCCCATCAAAGATCTTTTGTTTCTCCTTCAACTAGTGTTGGAGGTCAAGTACCGACTAACAAGTATTATGTGCCTCAACTATGTGAATCATTTATATAACCGCTATCTAGTGAGTGTGCCTTTTTATCTTATAGTGTAGGTATCCCACTAGATCCTGAGAGTCAGGGTCCTATAGAGACTTTTATGGATAATGAGATCACACATGTCCCTCATTACTTTTCCCCTTTTGTGTAAAGCTATGTTGAGTGGGGTGTCGTTCCTTTATCTTGGTCTGATGAACACTCTCTATAGCAATCTTGTGTTTGGTAGACTGATCTACCTCAAACCTTAGAAGGCTTGGGCTATATGGGGTATAATCAATCTACTCATGCCAACATTCGTACTATCTCTCAGTCATATCTTATTTTTTCCCTTACTGATGGAGAAGATCGAGATAATATTGAGGATATGGTCCTTGATGCCCCATATGAGTTTGAGGTTGGCACCACTTCTGTCATAGATGAATTATGTGAGGTTAACTTGGTAACTAAATTAAATCATAGGCTTATTTTTCATAGATCCTTATTGTTTGACTCAGAGGCTCAAGAGTAAATTAAACTACTATGAGAATTTAAAGAATGGTTTCCCTGGAATTACACTAAAATGCCTAGTCTAAACCTAGAAGTAGCAGTCCAAAAGTTTGCTATCAAGCCCGATGGAGTTATTGTTAAACAATCACCTCATAGGATGAGGCTGGAGATTGAACAACAGGTGATAACCAAAGCTAAGAAGCTTATAAAAGCCAGATTTATTTGTGAAGAGAAGTATCCCACTTGGCTTGTCAATGTTGTTCCAGTCCAGAAGAAGAGCAGACATATTTGTGTATGCATTAACTTTCACAGTTTAAATAAGGTAGACCCTAAAGGTAATCTTCCTATCTTCGAGTTTATGGTGGATATTGCTTCATTCCATAGTATATTCTCCTTCATAGTTGGCTCGTTTGGTTACATCTATAGGTGTATTTTGTTATAAGGTGATGCCCTTCAGTCTCAAGAATGTTGGGGCCACCTATTAGTGTGCTATAACTATTATTTCAATGAGATGTTACATGAGCAAGTTGAATGCTATGTGGGTAATCTTGTTGTAAAAAGTAAGGTATGTGGAGATCACCCTTGAGATCTATGAATCATTTTTGAATGTCCGCACAAGTATGATTTAAAGATAAATCCTTTGAAATGCATATTCGGTATTAGTGTGGGAAAGTTCCTGGGGTTTATAGTTTTTTTTTTTGAACAAAATTTAGATTGCATTAAAAATAAAAAAAAACAAGTAGAAACAATCAAGAGTTCCCTAAAGCATCATATTCCTCCTTCAAGCAAAACAAGAAAAAAGGAGGAATCCCATCCACATGAAGATCTTCCCACAAAAAAGTTCTATCTAAATCCAAACTAGCACATATGTCAGCTAATTTGTTATTACACCTATTTGACAAGGAGAAAATAACTTGATTAAAATTCAGCAAGAAGGCCAAACCTTCATCAATTTTTTTACTAACCTTCCAAGGTTTGATCAAATTTTGAAGCCTCTAAATGATATTGAGATAATCTCCTTCGATGATGACTCCTTGAGCTTCAAACATCCACTCCTTCACCACATTCCTCAGATAAAGAACTTCCAGAAGCTCCAACTGCGAAATATCCCAATGCAAACATTGAGAACCAGAAGCAATAAGGAATCTACCATTTCCGTCTCTAGCTACGCCACCTATCCCTGCCAGATTATTCCCTTTTAGAGCTGCATCAACATTAATTTTAATCCAACCGGGTGGAGGAGGATGCCAAGGAAGTAACAGCGATTACTGATTAGCATCCCAGTATACCGGCTAAACATTCAAAAAAAATTTCCTAACAGCAAATGAAATTGCATTAGCTGCTATAATAGCCTCTGACTCTTCCTTCTCTCCATGTACCATCTTACATCTACTCTTCCAAACCAAGAATATAGCTGAACAGAAAATGTTTGGACTAAGAGCATCCTTACACACAAGCCTTTGAAGTCCTTCCTTGCATTCCAAAAAGCCATTAAAAAGCGAAATTGGAAATCCCCATCTGTTCAGTAACATAACTACCTTCCGAATCTTACAGCATTCTCCAACGAAATGACTGTTATCCTCATCAGCCTCACAACCTCTCGAACACCCAGAAAAACTGCTTAATTTCCTACTAACCAGGAAAGTATTTGAGGGAATAGCATTCATACAAAGTCTCCACCAAAATAGCTCAATTTTCGGATTTAACTTCAGCTTTTTCATCCAATTCCAATGTGCTTCCTCCTCTTCATGATCCAAAGCTGCTTCAAATGCCAGTGTTGTAACAGACTTCCCAAAACACTTATATTTCAATTCTAATAGATCAGCATTTCTACTGGCAATGATAGGGATGCTAGAGATTATTTCCACGAGCTACTCACCAAAAGTGACCTTAAGCCTTTCCATATTCCTCATGCCGCTAGAAATGAAATTACTAAGTTTGAAATCTGAAATATTTTGAATATTGAAAAATGTAGGTCATGTAGCAATACACTTATCTAATATCCAAGAATCATTCAACCAATTGATAGAATCCCCATTCGAGATACTCCATCTAACAATATTTTTGAGAAATTTAGCTCCCATTGTAACAATTTTCCAGGTTGAAGAACTTCCTCCCTTCACCGATTTTGACCATAAATCTTCCCCACACCTTGCTCTAAGTTACATTAAGATTGATCCTTCCATGATTAGGTCCATAATAGACTTAAAACCTCCTAAGAGTCTTATCCAATTGAGGTTTTTCCAAGGTAAGCTTGCTTTCTTGTGGAGATTTATCTTCAATCTTTTTGGTAGATGTCACGCCTTCACTGCCATCACAAAGAAGGATGCTCATTTTCATTAGGATGAATGCTGTTAGGAGGCCTTTAAGAGTATAAAGCGCTACTTAATTAACCCACCTATTTTGGGTGCACCAATCCCAGGAAGGCCAATAATTCTCTAGACTACTGCCCTGGATGAATCCCTAGGTGCAATCTTTATTCAAGAAAATAAGAAAGGAAAGGAAAATGCCTTGTTCTACCTTAGCAGACGGTTGATACCCATAGAGCTAAAAAACCTAGCGATGGAGAAGTAGTGTTTAGCTTTAATCGTCATGGTGCAGAAGCTTACACACTACATATTTTTGTACAAGGTTAACTTGATCTCTTGAGTCAACCCCTTGTAGTATTTGATGACCCGTCTGATCCTCTAAGGTCATTTAGCACGTTGGTCTATGATCCTGCTATAGTTTTACATTACTTTTGTCCCTCAATGGGCCATTAAATGATAGGCTATAACTGAGTTTCTTGTTGCTCACAGAAATTCTGCGGACTCCCTACTCAATGATTATTTACCTGACAAACTAATCCTGGGTGTGGATAAAAATGAGTCCCCTACTTAGGAGTTCTACTTTGATGATACATCATCCATTAAATTTTTATATCCAAATGAAAATCCCACAGTTAGGGTAGGTTTTGGTTTTATTTTTGTATCCCTGAAGGCCATACCCTTAGATTCTCCTATAGTCTTTCAGAACCACAAACTAATAATGAAACTGAGTACGAAGCTCTGATCTTGGGACTTGAGTTGGCAATTCATATGAAGATTATGTGGTTGAAGATTGTTGGAGACTCTCAACTAATTATCAATGAAGTACCTAGAGTCTTCAAAGTACTTAAGCCAGAGCTCTTGTCCTATCATAACAAGGCATTAAAGCTTTTATGTTTCATTCCGGAAGTGACATTGGATAAAATTCTTCTATCTACAAGTGATAAAGTAGATGCATTAGCCAGGTTAACAAAAGAATTGGTTGACCCAACTGGAAATCCAGTGTCTATTATTATCCAATATTGTCATCCCATATGCCCCACAAACTTGTCTTCTCACGATCAGACCCTCACAGTGTTTTCTATTGAGGAAGAGTTAGATTTGAGAGTTCCCTTTATCAAGTACTTGAAGTATGGAAAGATTCTAGATGATCAATCTCTTGCTGTTTGAATTAGAAATTGAGCATTGTCATTTATTTATGTTAATAACACCTGGTAATACTCTGTTGACCATATGTGATTACATTGTTTTGATAAGGAAGAGGCTAGTCATTGGTGAGATACATGAAGGGCTTTGTGGTGCCCATCAGTTTAGAACAAATATAAATGGCATAATTAAATGCTGTAGATACTATAGGCGAACCAAGATCTGTGATTATATGATGCACGCTAGAAAGTGCTACTAGTGCCAGATTCATAGCATGGTAATTCTCCAACCTCCAAATCCACGACACCCTACTATGTCATCTTTCCCAATTGAAAGAAGGGGCTAGGGATGTTGCAAATTCAGGTCCATGAACTATGTTTTAGTGATTGGAAAACACTCTTACTTGCCTTGGACTGCCTTTTACTAATGACTTTTCAGGAATCAAAGATCGGACGGAAAAATGGAGCCAGCTCAAGAATGGGTAGATTAGGGTTGAGTCAGTCTATAATTTTATTTTTTCCTTCATGAGTCAACAGTAATCCTTGGTGTGACTGATGCAAAGTAACCCTACATACACACACGCTTGAGAGACTTAGAATTTCTATTTTTATTCATATCAGCCAGGCCGATATTTACGATCTGGCTTAAAACAGAAAATCTAATCAGGGATTCTTAATTAAGGCAGCCGTCATTAGCCAAATCAACCTAAAAGATACTTGTATCGGCCAGGATGATAGGCTCAAAATAGAAAGAAATTGCCACCATAAAAAATTAAGATATTTGGTATTTTTGGTAATCAGCTAGGACGATCTTGGATCGGCCAAGATGAGCTTGAATCAGCTTGGACGATATTCACAATTATGCCTTAATTGATCAGACAATCAAGGAGGTAATTAAGGATGATTGATATGAAAATATCATCCTGGTCGCAAGATCGGCTAGGATGATCTATTCTAAAATTCTTAGTTGCTCCTGGACAAAAAATATCGGCCAGCACGAATCCAGGGTGATGTGCTGGACGATCGGGATCAGCCAACTCAAAAATAGGGCGATGTTCAGGATGATTTTATACTGATTTGAACTGATCGGCCGGGACGATCTTGAGATCGGCCTGGATGATTAAGCCATTTTTCCAATCATCCAGTTCAATTCCTGAGCGATTCTCTAGCTGATCTTCTGTAATTTGTACTAATCGTCCAGGACGATGTCCATATCATCCTGGATGATAAAGTCAGCAACTTGCAATTAATGAGCTATTTTGAGCTCTTCTTCATAAGAGCTTTTGTTCAACATTTTTGAACATCCTTGGCTGTTGTCTTGACCTGAGAAAACCTAAAGGAGAGAGAGAGGGAGAGGGAGAGAAAGAGCGAGGATCTTATGAGGGGGAGCTTGTGAGGGGATTCATAAGGGTTACTCCAAGCATTGTTCCACTTCTTCTTCCCTAAAGTCTCTTATCCTTTGAAGGGTTGGGAGAGGTAAGTTTCAGCAAGTGATCGTGGTTCTCTGCCTGCTTCAGGAGGAAGCAAAAGGAGTGGGGTTCTCTACCTTGCCGGGGGTGGAAAAAAGGAGGTGTCTTTGTAAGGGCTTCTCCGCCTAGCTGTGGGGGCTAAAGGAGAGTCACGTTGGTAGTACAATACTCGGTGCCTCCGGGGAGTGGACGTAGGTCGAGTTGATCGAACCACTATAAACCTTTGTGTTCTTATTTTTTCTGCTTCCGCACTTAAATTTCTACATTGTTGGCTTTGTGGTGTTTTGGTTAGTGAAATTTGTTGAGTTTTGATTAAAGTTTTTAAAATATCAATTCACCCCCCTCTTGGTTAGCTTTGGGACTAGTTCATAGGGCCTAACATCCTTAACGAACTTTCAAGTGGTATCAGAGCAGGATTCATAAAAACTGAGTTTGAAAACTTTTTGAATTTGATCCATGGCTAACTTTGGGAATCGTAATACTACAGAAGGATATTCGATTACATGACCTCCCTTGTTTGATAACCTACCTTTTGTTTTTTGAAAAACCAGTATGGTAACATTTTTATAATCTACTGATTATCTCATGTGGATGCTTATTAAAGAAGGGTATTCTCCACCTTCTCGTGAAATTGATGGAATTAAAATGAAAGTTGCTTTTACTGAATGGACTTTCGATGAAAGAGATTTAGCTTAATTGAATGCAAAATGTTTGAACTGCTTTTTTTGTGCTTTGAAATCTAAGGATTACACTTGCTCAACTGGTAAAAAAATTTGGGATAAGTTATGCATTACTTATGAAGGAACCAATGAAGTGAAATAATCCCATTTGAACATTCTCTTGCATGACTACAAACTTTTTTGTATGAAACCTTCTGAATATATTTCTGACATAAATACACGGTTTGGTCATAATTGTTACTTCATTGCAATCAAATTTTGAAAAAGTAAACAAGATCTTAAGATGCTTGCCTTCGTCGTTTGATGCTAAAATCACTGTTATAACTGAATTTAAGGATTTAAACACCTATTCGATTGACAACTTACTTAGCCCACTCAATGCTTACGAGCAAGGAATGAATCAAAGAAATCTTGATGCAGGTGAGAAGAAGAAGGAGAAAACGGTGGCACTAAAGGCGCACAAATCAAATTCTGACTCTTCCAGGTTTGAAAGCGATGAATTTATCTTAATCACAAGGCAATTCAAAAGCTTTCTAAGAAAGAAGCAAAAACATCATTGCAGAAAAGCTAAGAATAATAAATATTCAAAGGGATCTTTTGATGTTGTTTGTTATAAATGCAGAAAACCTGGACATGTGAGAGCTGATTGTCCTACACTTAAAGATCACTCAAGCAAAGGAAAGGGTGAGAAGAAACCCAAGTTCAGGAAGGACGAGAAGAGACTACAAAAAGCATTTTGGGTGGTTTCTGCATCGGGTTCATCGGAGACGAAACCAGAAGATGAGACAACAAAATTATGCTTGATGGCAGATGACAATCTTGATCAAGAAGAGGTATGTGAACTTTCCTACGATGAACTTCTTGAAGTTTCTGAAAAAATTCATGCATCGTATAGGAAACTCAAGAAAACACATGCTAGCTTGAAATTAGAATTTTTGAATTTACAAAAAGAGCATGAAATTATGACTACAGATCACTCAATAATAGATTCAAATCATATGGCCCTACTTGATGAATTTGATGAGTTAAATAAAAAAAATTGTGAATTAATTTAAGAGCATGAGTCACTAAAAGTCATATACCCCTCACTTGAATCTGATTTTAAAAGTCTAAAGACATGGAGAAAAGTTTGAGGATGGAGAATGTGGTCTTAAAAAGCACAAATTTGAAGATTCACAATGTATTAGATACATGTAAGAAAATTAGGATGTCACCTATTTTTGATCAAAAACCAAAACCTAGGAAGAGGCATTATAACTCAAACCACTTAAGAAACCCTTTTCCTGGAGTTAGATGTTTTTCATGTGGCATGCTAGGACACATCTCACACACTTGCACAGTTCACCATAGTACACATTGGGTGTGGAGACCTAAGTTGCATAATCCACAACATACCACACATGCATTGCATTCTACTTTTCATAAGAATGGACCCAAACCTGTTTGGATTCCTATATCTGACATTTGATAATCTTGCAGGAGGGCTCTCATAAAAGGCCTCATGAGAGTATGTGGTAACTAGACAGCGGATGCTCTCGACATATGACTGGTGATGCCAATCAATTTGTTTTGCTGGAGTCCAGGACTGGAGGCAAGGTTACTCTTGGAGACAACACCACAAGGAAGGTGGTAGGCTCAGGTATAATTGGTAATTCCAAGAACCTTATGATTAAAAATGTTTTGCTTGTAGATAGATTGAAGCACAACCTGCTGAGCATCAGTCAACTTTGTGACAAGGGATTCATCGTGCAATTCTTTGCAAATTCATGCATTATAAGTTTAAGTAACAGTACTATTTTGCAGGGAAAGAGGATCAACAACGTCTACATGCTTGATTTAAATAACATTGAATGTGCTGCTTCATTTTGCTTAAAAATAGTAGTTGATGATTCATGTTGTGGCACCGGAGTCTATGTCATGCAAGTATGAAAACCCTTAGGAAAGTGACCCAAAAAGACCTAGTTAGAAGTGTCCCCAAACTCAAGTTTTCAAAAAACCACCTTTGTGATGTATGCCAACTAGAAAAGCAACTCCACTCCACCTTTCACCCCATTAAGGATATTAGTGAATGTGCTTTAATGGCACTAGAAAGTTCATTTGGGATGTTAAATCCTATAGAACTGGCCCAAGGCTAATTAAGAGATAGAAAGGTGAATCAGTATTTAAAACAAAAACAATATTAAATCCAAAAACAAGATTCACCATAATCTAAACCAACGATTCGAAAATTAAATGCGGAAGCAATAATAAGAAAAAACACACCGGATTTATAGTGGTTCGGTCAAACCTTGACCTACATCCACTCCTTAGAGGGACCCTCCAAGTATTGTACTAAAATAAGTCTCTCCTTTAGCCCCCACAGCTAGGCGGAGAAGCCCTTACAAAATCACTTCCACCTTCCCCGGTGCGGTGGAGTCGCCGGCTCTTTTGACACCAAAGAGATCTTCTTCTTTTGTGAACTTACCTCGAGACAAGCCTCGAGACAAGCCTTGAATCCGATGGTACTAAGGTGCAAGTTCACTGGAGCAACCATGTGGAATCCCCTCCACACTCCCTTGAGTTCCCCCCCTCACAGGATCTTCTCCCTCTCAAACTCCATCCTTTCCTCTCTCCCTTTCAAGATCTCTCTTTAAGTTTCCCCCACAAGAACGAAGCTACAATGGCTGCCAAAGACACTTAACAAGTGCCTTGACATAGCTTAAATAGAAGTGCTCAAAACGAGCTCATTAATGCAAGTTGCCGACATTATCATCTAGGACGATAAGCATATCATCCTGTACGACCAGTACAATTTAAGCCTAATCAGCCGGGACGATTTGAGACGATTATATGAATTTTATTCATATCATCCAGAATGATAATATATCGTCTTGGACGTTCAGTACAAATTGTGGAATATCGTCCTCGACATCGCCCTGAAATGAAGCTGGCCGATGTCTAATCAGCCCGGACGAAATCACCATTAATTGCTTTCTAAAAATTGCCAGAGAAATTTTGGAAAAATTGTCCTAGATCATCCTGGCCGATATTTTATTGTCCAGGTTGATCCACCAGGCCGATATTCAAAAATAAGATTTTCCTAAGTAGATCTGGTGGAAGATTCTTTCTAAATTGAGCCTATCATCCTGGCTGATACAAAATCAACCAGGACAATGTGTTTTGCATAATGAAGGTTGCTTTAATGAGCATGCCCTAATTAGGGTTTCTACTTTTGAACAGATCATCCCGGTCGATATAAATATCTTCCAAGATGATGCTATCAAAAACAGTAAACTCTATGGAACAGTCAAAAACTCTTATACATTACAAAGCATTAGGAGCCACAACAAATACAATAGACTCAAGAAAGGAAAAAGTGTACAAACTGACTCAAACCTAGTCCACCCAATCTTGAGCTGATTCCAAATTACAGTCCTATCGTCAGAACCTGAAATGTTAGTATAAAGCAGTCATAGAGAAAAAGAATATTTGCTATCATCAAAATCATAAGCCATAGATCCGCAACAATTAGCACCTCTAGACCTTTAGAAATCCTTCACATGGATTTGTTTAGACCCATTAGCACTGTCAGCTTGGGAGGAAAAGTCTATAGTTTTGTGATTGTTGATGACTACTCGAGGTTCACTTGGACTAGATTTCTTACACATAAAAATGAGTCTTTTGAGGAGTCTAAAACATTATCTACTTGGATTCATAAAAAGCTAGGTTGTGAGATCTTGACCATCCATAGTGATCATGGGGGAAAGTTTGAGAATGAAAGATTTGGAGATTTTTATGAGGACAAGGGGATTAGCCACAACTTCTTAGCTCCTAGGACCCCTCAATAGAATGGGGTAGCTAAAAGGAAGAACCGGACCTTGGTGGAAGCCGCTAGAGCCATGTTTGCTGAGTATTCACTTCCAAAATACTTTTGAACTGAAGCGGTTAACACAGCATGTTATGTGTTGAATAGGGTGAACGTTAGAGCCAAATTAGAAAAGACACCCTATGAGATCCATAAGGGTAGGACACCCAATCTTTCCCACCTTCATGTCTTTGGTTGTATAATTTTCATTCACAATAATGGGAAGTCTCACTTGGGAAAATTTGATCCTAAATATGATGAAGGAGTGTTCTTGGGATATTCTAGTGTTGGGAAGTCTTTTAGGGTGTTTAATAAGAGAACTTTAGTGGTGAAAGAGACTACCCATATAGTATTTGATGAGTATGATCCTAAAAAGCATGGAGTTGAGGATCATGATGATATTGAAGAGATTACTAGTGGAGTAGAAAATTTGGAGAAGGAAGTAGGTCACCAAAACATAGAAGGAGTAGGAGATGTCACCCAAGGAGTAGAAAATTTAGATCTGGAGGAAAGGGTTGGACCTTCTCACACCTTACCTAGAGATTGGAGATACTCTACAAGTCATCCCAAGGATTTGATCTTAGGAGACCCTTCTAATGGAGTTAAGACTAGACATGGACTTAGGAAGGAGGTGAACCACTCTGCCTTTATCTCAATGACTGAACCCATCAACATAAACCAAGCCCTTACTGATGAGTTTTGGATTTTAGTCATGCAGGAGGAGTTGAACCAATTTGTTATGACTGAAGTTTGAAAGCTTGTAGAAAGACTTAAGGGACAAAGTGTAGTTGGGACAAAGTGGGTCTTTAAGAATAACGTGAATGATTCAGGAGTGGTGGTTAGGAATAAAGCAAGATTGGTGCTAAGGTGTATAACCAAATAGAAGGGATAGATTTTGAGGAGACATTTGCCCCTGTAGCTAGATTGGAAACCATTAGAGTGCTATTAGCCTTTGCCTATTATAAAGGATTTAAGCTTTATCAAGTGGATGTTAAGAGTGCCTTTTTGAATGGGGAAATAAAAGAGGATGTGTTTGTAGAACAACCCCAAGGTTTTCAGAGTTCTCAATTTCCAAATCATGTTTTTAAATTAAAAAAGGCTTTGTATGGTTTAAAGCAGGCACCAAGAGCATGGTATGAGAGGCTTAGCACATTTTTACTAGAAAGGCAGTTTGTTAAGGGGAGCGTAGACACCACCCTTTTTCTTAGAAAAATTTGAGATGATTTGCTCATTGTTCAGCTTTATGTGGATGATATACTCTTTGGATCTTATAATAAAAAACTTTGTGATGAGTTCTCTAAGACAATGAGTAGAGAGTTTGAGATGAGTATGATGTGAGAGTTGTCCTACTTTTTGGGGTTTAGCATAAAACAATTGGATGATGGAACCTTTCTTAATCAAACAAAATACATAAAGGACATTTTGAATAAGTATGAGGTGGATAAATCTAAGCCAATTAATACTCCCATGACTTCTAGTGTTCCATTGGATAAGGACCCAAGTGGTAAGTCTGTTGATCAGAAGAAGTATAGTGGCATGATTGGATCTTTACTCTACTTGATTGCGAGACGACCCGACATAATGTTTAGTGTTTGCCTTTGTGCTAAATTTCAAGCCGACCCTAAGGAATCCCACCTGAATGCTGTTAAGAGAATTTTTAGATATCTTTTGGGGACTCAAAGCTTAGGAATTTGGTATCTTAGACACAACACTTCTTTTGAGATTATCTTTGGTCTCATGGTCTAGTAGGAAGAAAAATTCTATTGCACTTTCCACGACTGAAGCTGAGTACATTGCTCTTGGAAGTTGTGTGGCCCAAGTCCTTTGGTTGAAACAACATGTATTGGATTTAGGATTATCTGTAAGCACCATCTCAATCTTTTGTGACAACACTAGTGCCATATGCGTCTCTAAGAATCCTATCCAACATTCAAGGACTAAGCACATTGACATTAGGCATCACTTCATTAGAAACCATGTGACTAAGGGAAACATTGAGTTACACCATGTGACAACTGAAAATCAACTGGCTGACATCTTTACTAAACCACTGGCCTTCGACACTTTCAGCTCTTTAAGGACCAGATTTGGTGTGATTTACATAACTACATAAACTTGATCTTCTATGTGCTTTATTTTGTGTTTGTTCTTTTTCTTTTAGTTGCTTTTTCCTTTTTTTTGCTCTTTGTTTTCTTTTCTTTTTTTCTTAGTTTTTTGTTTGATTTGGTTTACTTTTTTTTTGGTTATTTTTCTTTCTTAAATTTAGCTTTCAAAATCATCGCTGAAATAATATCATATGCCTTGTCTTTGCTTTTGAGAATTTGTAGTCAATGTTTTACATCTCTTAATCTATTAGATGGTAAAAATATTTCGTTGATTGTGTCTCTTTCTCTAACCTATTTTAGTGGCATCGTTTTCTTTTCTAATCAAAAATCTATTTCAAATTAAAGATTGTATATGAAATTAAGATCTTTTCTAAACTTGCTTAAGCAAATCTATCTTGTATTTATAATACTTAAAGTCTTTTTGTCATATCAAGATTCCTTGTTACTCTTATCATTGGTTATTGATTCTGTTTTGTGGATAGTTCTTCCCTATGTTAGAGAGAGAGCTCCTATTCTCTAATATCTATAAGATATACTCACAACTAAGAAATTTTTTTAAGAGATTGTAAAAGAGAATTTAGCTTGCAAAAATAAAAAAAGGGGAAGAGGCCAATGACACCAAATTGAAAAGAAAACTATATACACAAAAGTGTATCAAAAATGAAAAGATGCTCAAAGAGCCAATCAAAGTGACAAGAGGCATAAAATGAGCCCACTAAAAAGCAAGCTATTCTCTCTTTCAAATCTTATAAAACTTAGAAGTTTTCATGTATCGAAGACTTGATTTTGATTGTGTTGCGATTGTGACAAATTTACTTTGGTTCATTATTCTATAAGATATCTTTTCTTAAACCAAGTGATTAATGGATTCTTTTTTTTCATATCCAATTAATTTTTGGAGTTAGGTCATTGATTTCAAAAGACGATTCTACCCTAAGAGAAAGTCCAAGCTAAGGGTAACCATGATCGAATATTCTACCATTCTTTGGATTGTTGATGTTGTTAACTCATTAACTCACAAGTTTTTAAAATCAATCACATGTAATACTAGATCATCTTCATGCCTTAGTTAAAAAAAAAAAGGTGTATTGTGGTTTTCTTTAGTTCTTAATTTCCTCCTTTTTGAGATGTCAAAAGGGGGAGTAGTTTTAGGATGTTTTTTTTTGCACTTTCGATTTCGTGTGTTACTCTGCTAATTTTAAAATATTTGTCATAGTGTTTTGCCATCATCAAAAAGGGGGAGATTGTTGCAAATTCAGGTCCATAAACTACGTTTTGATTATTGGCAAACACTCTTACTTGTCTTGGACTGCCTTTTACATTTGACTTTTCAAGAATAAAAAATTGGATGGAAAAATGGAGCCAGCTCAAGAATGGGTAGATTAGGGTTGAGTCAGTTTGTAATTTTATTTTTCCCTTCTTGAGTCAATTGTAATCCTTGGCGTGATTGATGCAAAGTAACCCTACACACACACACTTGATAGACTTAGAATTTCTATTTTTACTCATATTGGCCAGGTCGATATTTACATTGTCCTGGACGATCTGGCTTAAAAAAAAAAAATATAATCAGGGGTTCTTAATTAAGGCAGCCATCATTAGCCAAATTGGCCTCGAAGATACTTGTATCGGCCAGGACGATAGGCTCAAAATAGAAAGAAACTGCTGCCATAAACAAGTAAGATATTCTATATTTTTGGTAATCGGCCAGGACGATCTTGGATCGGCCTGGACGATATTCACAATTATACCTTAATTGATCAGACAATCGAGGAGGTAATTAAGGATGATTGATACGATCATATCGTCTTGGACGATCACAAGATCGGCCAGGACAAACTATTCTAAAATCCTTAGTTACTCCTGAACGAAAAATATCGGCCAGCACGAATCCAGAGCAATGTGTTGTACGATCGGGATCGGCCAGCTCAAAAACAGGGCGATGTTCAGGACGATTTTGTACTGATTTGAACTTATCGGGCAGGATGATCATGAGATAGGCCTGGACGATCAAGCCAATTTTCCAATCATCTAGTTTAATTCCAGAGCGGTTCTCTGGCCGATTTTCTGTAATTTGTATTAATTGGCCAGGATGATGTCCATATCATCCTAGACGATAAAGTCGGCAACTTGCAATTAATGAGCTATTTTGAGCTCTTCTTCATAAGAGCTTTTGTTCAACATTTTTGAACATCCTTGGCTGCTGTCTTGACCTGAGAAAACTTAAAGGAGAGAGAGAGGGAGAGAGAGAGAGAGAGGATCTTGTGAGGGGGAGCTTGTGAAGGGATTCACAAGGGTTGCTCTAAGCACTGTTCCACTTCTTCTTTCCTAGAGTCTCTTATCCTTGGACGGGTTGGGAGCGGTAAGTTTCAGCAAGTGATCATGGTTCTCTGCCTGCTTCAAGAGGAAGCTAAAGGAGTGGGGTTCTCTGCCTTGCCGGGGGTGGCAAAAAGGAGGTGTCTTTGTAAGGGCTTCTCCGCCTAGCTGTGGGGGCTAAAGGAGAGTCACGTTGGTAGTGCAATACTAGGAGGGCGCCTCCGGGGAGTGGACGTAGGTCGAGTTGACCGAACCACTATAAACCTTTGTGTTCTTTTTTTTACTTCTTTCGCACTTAAATTTTCGCATTGTTTGTTTTGTGGTGTTTTGGTTTGTGAAATTTGTTGAGATTTGATTAAAGTTTTTAAAATGCCAATTGATCCCCCCCCCCCCCCCCCTCTTAGTTAGCTTTGGGACTAGTTCATAGGGCCTAACATCCCTAACAAACTTTCAAGGGATGTAGTGGGTCCTATTGACCCTCCATCCTCTAAGGTTTATAGGTTGAATTTAGCTTTCACTGATTACTTCTCTAAGTGGGTGGAAGCTATCCCATTAAAAGAAGTCAAATCAGAGGATGTGATTCATTTCTTTCATGATCATATTGTCTACCGCTTTGATAATCCATGTCATATAATTTTCGATAATAACCCATCATTTAGAAGCACCGAAATCACTAGATTTTCCTGCCACCATAATATTAATTTGCGATACTCTTCGATTTACTGCACTAATGCCAATGGCTTGGCAAAGGCATTTAATAAAACTCTCGTGCAACTGATAAGAAAAATTCTCACAGTAAATGAAAGAGAGTGGCATGAAAGTTACCTGAGGCATTATGGGCTTATAAGACTTCATATCATACTCCTACTCATTCTACTCCATATGTTTTGGCCTTCAGGGTTGAAGCAGTCGTCCTGTTTGAGGTTGAGCTCCCCTCGTTGCATGTGGCAGTTAACCACAATCTTTCCCTTGAAGATAAGGCCCAACTATGATTGGAAGATCTTGATGGTTTAGAATATCTTTTCTTACAAGCTCATTAGAATCATGAACTATCCCATGCCCGTATGGCCCAGTCACATAATTACCTTGTTCCACCCCATACTTTTCGAGGTTGCTTAGTTTTCATCTTATGCAGGCCTATCATTTCGTACTCTCGCCCAAGTGGTGAGTTTGAGCCTACTTGGGAATGCCTCTTTATCATAGAGCAAGTATATGAAGGTGGTTCTTACCTACTTATTAATAAAAATGGTGTTCACCCACTGCCTGTTATTAATGGATAGTACTTTAAAAAGTTTTATGCCGGAGTTTTGCACATCACAGGGGGAGCTTTCCTACCACTTATAAGTATCCCTCTATATATGTACTTCCTAAAAGGATTTGTCTTACTTTTTGGTAGTCCGTGTGTCTATGACAATTTGTCCTCTAACACATAAAGTTTATTACAAAGAGTATAACGCTATCCTTAAAGGTGATATGTTGATACACCATAGGGATGTTTGTTCTTTTGTCTATGCACACCAATCACATTTATGCTAGCATATGGAACCTTTAATTTGTCTTCCCTTTTGTAAAGTTTAACCCCCCCCCCCCCCCCCACCCTAATTTCACTCTTCACCCCCAAGTGTAATTGCTTAGATTTTTCTTAATCCCCTAGTATAAATCATATAATTCATATATATTTAATATTTATGATTTGCCTAGCTTGATATAGACTTATGGAATTAATACTCCTTTAATTTAACCATAAGTGTTAGCTCCTTAGTTTCACTTATCACCCACAAGTGTGATCTAGAATATCAAACCCACTAGCTCAAACCCCTTAGTGAAACGTGATGCTAGGGCCATATCTAACCTATGTTATTCTGGTATGGCAATGTTGATCCACTATCTTTATATGAATTTCTTTCTTCTATCAATTTTCTTATGATAATTATGCTACCTAGTTCATACATATGAGTTAAATATGGTCTAGGATATAAAAATCATTATTTCAAATCCGGAGGAGCTCGGATTCTAGAGAAATTGGATAGATGCCTTATTAATTCTAATGCTTTGAACTCTATTCACCTTGCTATGGTGAAACATTTATCCCGTATAGCTTCGGATCATTGTCCTGTATTTCTAGAGATTTTCAAACCTGCTGTGGTTAACAAAACTGAAATCCGGTATGAAGAAGTGTGGGAAACTTATCATGGAGCAGAGGCTATTGTGAATAAATCTTGGAATAAATTTGCTGGGTTGAATCCGGCTGCTTCTCTCAATGTTAAATTTAGAAGAACTTTAAGATCTCTTTTCTACTGGAGCAAAGCCAAGTTCAAAAACCTTATGGTTCTTCGGGACAGATTGAAGGAAGAGATACAAGAAATGTAACTGGAAGAAGGAGAATTTGGGATTTCTTTGGAAAAGCTGCGGATTTTAAGATTCAAAATTAATGAACTCAATGTTACTCTTGGAAGACTCAATACTTGGTGGAGGCAAAGAGCTAAAGCAAGGTGGATGGAAGAAGGAGATTGCAATTCTGGTTTTTTTCATGCATTTCCTAATGCCAAGAAAAACACCAATTGGATTAGTCATATTAAGACTAATGCAGGCAATATAACGGAGGATGCTAATGAAATTTAGAAAGTGTTTTATGATTTCTTCAAGTTGAAATGGCAACAGAGGAATTGTATACTTGATGGCTGGCCTAAACCTTTGGCAATTATCAATGAGAATGAACAAGCTGTTTTGGAAGTTGAGTTCACTAGGGAAGAGCTTCAAAGTATTATTGAAAATTCTGGTAGCAATATTGCTCCTGGGGTGGATGGGATAACTTTTTCCTTCTTGAAAAAGTTCTGGAACCTGATAGCTGAAGATGTCTGGTTAGCAGTGAGGTAATTCCTGATTTTTGGAGATATGCATATGTCGTGGAAGGAAACCATTATAGTATTGATTCCGAAGAATCAAAATCCTCAAGAGGTAACAAATTATCGGCCTATTAGCTTATGTTTAACAATTTATAAAATTATTGCAAAAATGCTTTTGAGTAGATTGGAAATGGTTATTCATAAATTAATCACGACGGATCAAGCTGCTTTTATCAAAGGGCGCTCTTTGTCAGATCATGTTCTTTTGGCACAAGAAGTCTTCAACAAATTTCGTTATTCTAAAGCTAGGAAAGGACTCTTGGCAATCAAGCTTGACATGGAACAAGCTTATGATAGTATGGGTTGGGATGCTTTGAGGCAAGTGCTTTCTCATTTTAACTTTCCTTCTAAATTTAAGGAACTCATTTTACAGTGCATCTTAAATCCCAAATATTGCTAGGAAATAACTATATTTTACTGTTATTTAAATAATTAGAAAATTTTATATCATTTTTAAATAAAATTAATTTTAAAATAAAGAGAATGAAAATACAAGAAAAATGAGGTATGATGCATAAAAAAACGGATTTAAAATGAGAAAGTTATGAATAATTGATGTTTAAATACATTGAAAGGGTATTTTAAAATAGTTTAAAAAAATAGTAACAGTTTAAATAATTATAAAATTATATTAATTTAAAAATAAGTAAGTTTCTGAAATATAACAATAATAATAACATCTTAATTATTACTAATATTTTAAGTAATTTAAATAATTAAAATACCTATAATATTATTTAATTATAAAAAAATACTTTTAAAATTTAAATAATAATAATATTATTAATAATGATAATAATAATAATAATAAACAGATTAAAAATAAACATGTTTGTTTTATGATTAAAAATAAAGTAATGATTTAGATAATAATATAATATAATAATACTAATAAAAGTAATAACAAATAATTGAAAATACCTCTTTGATTTTAAAATAAACATAATAATAATAGTAATAATAATAATAATAATAATAATAATAATAATAATAATAATAATAATAATAATAATGATAATAATAATAATAATAATAATAATAATAATAATAATAATAATAAGATAATACAAATAAATAAAAAAAGTTGTTTTTTACTTTTCTTTAAATAATCAAATAAACGTAAATTATTTTTAAACAAAATTTATTTTAAAATAACAGGACCGAAAATACGATCGATTTGAGGTATTGTAAGCCAAAAATGGATTTTTTACAAATTTTTAAAGTTAAAATACGTTTTAAAATGATTTTAATATTTATTTAAATATATTTGGACAGCGGAGGGACCTCACTTGCCACATGGCTGCCCGAGACAGGCTCCGCAGTCTCGGGCAATGATTGCGGCGGCGGTCAGCCACGTGGTGACTACTTAGCCACGTCGGATACGAGCGCGGCATGTCCGATCTCCCTTAGTTTCGAATCAACAGTCCAGATCATGCCGGACTATGATCTAAGCCACGGGATCCCTCACGCAGTTTGGACGGAGCCGTGGATCGACAGATCTTGACCGTTGATCGCGCGATCAATGGTCTGAATCGTGAATGGCTTTCGGCATGTATAAATCGAACCCTAAACACATGTTTCGTCTCATTCTCGCAAACAGCTCAACGAAACTTGATGAAATTTTAAAAACGGGTACTAGAAGTGAAGAGCTTTCAAGGGGAAAAAGAATTTCATCCTAAAATAAGGTGTATAAAAAGTTATTTAATCTTAAGTGCACTAATCTAGATTTAGCGATATACATTAATCCACACGGTGGACTCGGGCAATCTTGTGCTTGTTGAACTGGTAGACTCTCCAAGAACAGGTTCTTAGTTGACGTCGAGATCCAAAGCACCTCCGATCGACCAAATTTGTCTTGGAATGGTCCAAGCCTCGAGTTCGTCGGAAGATCGCCGCCGACAAGCTTGAAGCATCGGATTTTGATTGGAAAACATCGATGGAGGTCGTGGGAGTACTCTCACAAAATCTCAGTGCCCGAAGAGGTCTAGAGATCGAGCAAGAGCAAAAAGATGCAAAAATATACCAAACTTTGGGTATTTAAAGAGCCTAGCTCTATCATGAATGGTCTAGATCTCATCCACTGCTAATTGGGAGGGAAATTAAATAAATTAAACTGTCGTTTTAATTCAAAATCAATTAGGAGCCTTTAAATGCAATAAATGGTTCTTAATTACGCTTTAATAGGTTGTAATGACCTATTAAGGGCTTGGTTTGACCAAGTCAGCATTTGATTTGGTCAAAATAGTCAAATAGATCAATGGGGGATGAGGATCAAGCCATGTAATGGGTTGGATCAATTTGAATTTGAATTGGGCTCTTAATGGGCCTAATGGGTCAATATGACCCATTAAGGCTTAGATTGACCAAGCCAAAGTTTGACTTGGTCATCTTAGCCCATTGAGTTCAAGGGAGTGAGGTTCGAGCTCAAGAAGCCATGAAATTGATTAGGATTGAAGTTGGGGTTCAAGAGGACCTAATAGGTCAACCTAGGTTGACTTGGTCAACCAGGTTGACCTTGGGCCCGGGTCTGGGCTCAATAGGCTCAAATTGGCCCATTTGATCTAATGGAAGGGGTCTAGGAGCCTGGCTTGGTGAATTTGACCAAGTCAACTATTTTGACCAAGAATTTGGCAAAATTGAGGTCAACAACATCAATTACAATAAACTCTAAACTCATCTTGATTTAAAGTCTTCAACAATCTAAAGTATGATTTCTCTGAAATGTTAGTACACACAAGAGAAAAATAATTCTTCCAAAATATTTTAGGAGAAATAATAATCAAAGCAATCAAATTTAAAATCATCAAAAACATACAAGTTGCAAGAATATCAAACATGCAAAAAAAAAGTAGGAACTATCTCAACACGTACATCCTAAATCACAAAATATAAAACCAGAAAAAATAATAATGAAAATCTAAACCCAAATTATGAATCCTAAACACCAAACACAAAAACTAAAACCAAAAACATAAAAATCTAAACCATAAACCATAAATATTAAACATTATTTTTATGCCTTAAATCCTAAACCCTAAACCCTAAGAAATATAGCTTAAGCCCAAAACTCTAACTATAAAAACAAAAACTCTAAACCCATAATCTCTAAACCTAAACACTAACGCTAAACCATAAACCCATACCCTAAACCCTAAATAAGAAAGCCAAAAGATTAAATGATAATTTTTTTTCTAAACAACTAATTATTAATTATAAACCCTAATCACTCAACCTTAAATCTTAAATTCTAAATTATTAATCCTAAATAAAAATATCAAAATCCTAAATAGTAAACCCTATACCCTAATTGAAAAAACCCTAAATCATTAATAATATAACCTTAATCCTAAATTTAAATTCTGAAAGCATTATCCGTAAAGCCTTAACCCTAAATATAAAGTCCAAACCCTAAACCCTAAACCCAAAACACTATTAACCCTAAACCAAAAATATAAACCCTAAAACTTAAACTCTAATCATTAAACCCTAAACAGAAAATAAATTAATAAAAAACCATAAATTTAAAATCCAAAAATATAATACACAAAACCTAAGCCATATAAATAAAAATCAATCCCTTAAAAAAAAATTAATTCCTAACTTTTAACCATAAACCATAAAGCAAGAACCTAAACTCTATACACTAAAGCAAAAAAATAAAAATCTTAAACTTTAATAAATAAACCTTATGTAACCATTAAACTTAACCCTAAACCCTAAACACTAAACCCTAAACATTAACTCTAAACCCTATACCCTAAACTCTATGCCCTAAACCATATACTCGAATACACTAAACACTAAACCTTAAACCCTAAACCCTAAACCCTAAACATTAAACCCTAAACTCTAAATACCTTAAATTATAATGATCAAGTTCTCTAATGTCTCTCTGAGCTCTAGGTTCTGAGGTGACCTCTGGGTAATTCTAGGGCTTCCTCTTGGGTGCTAATTTGTTGGTCTCGTTGCTTTTTCTATTTGCATTTTTCGATCATTTTCTCCTACTTTATTCATTTTATTTCCTTTTGTTTCCTAATTTTGAGGTTTCACTTGTTTTTGGTGCTGGGCGATGGTAACCCATTCATCATCGAACCTGACATCTTCCTCTCTTTGTGAGGGGAAATCACAATCTTTCAAAGATGTTTTAGTTTGTTCGTCTTCTAGTTCTTCTAACCTAAAATTCATGCATTCTTTCTTTAAGGGCAGTCCTGCTCTCTTGTTTTAAGATTTAGTTCTTGATCAATTGGCAGCCCCTTAAACTTTGATGCTTGTTGGTAAATTTGAGTTGAGATGAACTTTCAAAGTATTGTGTTGGCAAACATCCTACTAATTGTTTTTCTAAGCAAGGTGATTCACGGGTTTTGATAAGAATTTGCAAATTTAAAGGGGAGGTAGAGCACTTTATCTCTTGGGGGCTTGGTGAAGGTAATATTTTCTTCTAGCTAGATAGGTGGTTAGATAAACATTCTATTGACTGTATGTTGAATTCTTCCTCAACAAGTTTAAATAAGGTTAACTCCTTTATTAATGATAATTGTTGGGACTATGATAAACTCGTTAATGCGATTCCTGATTGCTTTATTAATCGTATTTTAAACTTACCTATCAACACTGCTTCTAAGGATATTATGTTATGTTATTTTCCAAAGATGGTGATTTTCACTTAAAGAATGCTTGGCATACTTTTAGAGCTAAAAGAAATATTGATAATATTTTCACGTACATTTGGCATAAGAGCATTCCTTTTACCGTGTCTTTCTTTTTATAGAGAGTTCTTCATATATTTATCCCCACTGATGATAATCTCTCAAAAAAGGGTTTTATTATGGCTTCCAAGTGTCAATGTTGTTGCCATTTAAAGAATATGCATCATGTTTTTTATCTTGGGTCCTGTTGTGGTTAGAACATGGGTTTACTTTGATGATTTGTTTCAGTTAAATTATTTTAATGCTCATCTCTCCCTTAAATAAATGCTTATTGCTTGGTTTATTAATTTTAGAGGCCACATTCGTAATGTTATTCCTTCTCTCATTCTTTGGTTTCTCTGGTTGGAAAGGAATAACTCTCTTTGTTATTATGTGCCGATGAATCATCATAATGTTGTTGAGAGGGTGAAGGATAAGGTCTGCTCTCTTGTGGCTGTTAAGCTACTTTCTTATAAGAATTTGAAGAATTATTATTTTGTTGGGAGTGCTTTAGGGCTAAATTTGGCAGGTGTTCTGACTGCTTCTCAAGTAAATATTATTTACTAGACCAAGCCTCCTTGTAATTTCTTTAAATTGAATATGGATGTTGCTAGTAGTGACTCTTCTGAGGGTTATGGTGGTACTATCAGGGATAGTAATGGATGCCTTATTTTAATTTTTTCTGTCCCTATTTAGAATGGTAATTATATTACTGCTATTTTTTTTTTGATAAAACTGCCAAATGCATTAATAAAAAACTAAAAAAGGTACAAACAACTATGTGATAGAAGATCTATAATTTTCCTCCTTTAACAAAGAATAAAAGGTAGGAGGAACCTTATTTACCCCTAATATATCCCAAAAGAAATCACCCATCAAAGCTTAGTTAGCACACTAATGAGCTAACTTATTACAACCCCTATTAACATAATGGAAAAGGAGTACCTCAAACTCCTTAAGAAAGTCCAAATCTTTTATAAAATCATTATCCTTCTCTCGGCCAAGATTGTCCACCAAATTTTGTAGGTAAGTGCTAACATTAGAGTTGTCTCCTTCCATAATTAATCCTTTAGCATTATACATCCAGTCTTGAATCACCATCTTCAAAGCACGAACAGCGAGCATCTCCAAAAAACCAACATCCCAATGCATTAGTGAGAATCCAAAAGCTAGCAACATCCTTCCTTTATGGTCTCTAAAAATACCTCCAATTCCAGCTTGATTAGAGGTAAGAAGTGAAACATCAATGTTTACTTTAATCCATCTGGGTGGTGGGGGATGCAAAATGGAAGAAAATAGCTTAATTTGTTGGTTGGCAACCCAGTTGTCTGAATGAATTGTAGAAGTAGAACATGTAGCAAACTTGATAGCCTTGGAGATAATGATACCAGATTCAATCTCTTGACCTTCAAATATTAAAGAATTCCTACTCTTCCAGGAATAAAAGACTAAAGCACAGTGCAAACTTACAATAAACTAATTTTCCTTTCCTTGATCTTTCAAGAATTGAATGCATTCTTCAAAATTTCTTAAAACAAGTAGATTAAAACCCCACTTCTTAGCTTTATGAATAACCTGTTTTAATTTCAAACAATCCACTGTCACATGATCTCTACTTTCAATCATGTTACAACCTCTTGGGAAAAGGTTGATATTAGATAATTTTCTATGAAATAGATATTCCATTATTGGGATGGCCTTTTTCAATAATCTCCACCAGAATAAAGAGACACGAGGATTAAGTTTCATCCTCCAAATATGCTTCCAGTCCATATTTCCCCTGTTTTCTGTCTCTTCTATATTATTCCTGGAATGTTTAATCAATCCAGCAATAGTTCTCCCAGAAAAAGTCTTCAACAATTCTATATTGTCTTCATAACTGTTGGAATCAATATTGATGCTGCTGATAACATTAATCATCTCTTTCCCAAAGTAAACTTGAAGTTTCTGTGTTTCCCAAAATCCATTTGAAATGAAGAATGACAGATTATCAAAATCCACAATATCATTAGAAATAATCATGGGCCATTTTTCCAATCTTCTATCCATGATCCAAATGTCCTTCATGATGTTAATAGAAGCACCATCCTTGATTCTCCCCTTCACAACTTGTTTTAAGGCCTTTGCTCTGCTAACTATGATCTTCCAAGCTGTAGAAGAATTATTTCTGTAATTTTCTTTCCAAATATGAAAGTTCGTTCGGGATGTTATGCTCTATGAACTTAGTCCCAAGCTAACCAAGAGGGGGGTGAATTGGTATTTAAAAAACTTTTAAGACAAAGAAATAAAATCACAAACCAAATCACACCACAAGAAATTAATGCGGAATTAAAAAGTGTGGAAGCAAAAATAAGAACACAAGATTTATAGTGGTTCGGTCGACTCGACCTACGTCCACTCCTTGGAGGCACCCTCCAAGTATTGCACTACAAAACGTGACTCTCCTTTAGCCCCCACGGCTAGGCGGAGAAGCCCTTACAAGAACCTCCTTTTTGCCACCCCGACAAGGCAGAGAACCTACCTCCTTTTGCTTCCTCCGGAAGCTGGCAGAGAACCACAACCAAAAGCAAACTCCTTACCTCTACCGACCCTTCCATGGACGAGAAACTCTAGACGAAAGACAAGCAGAGCGATCCTTGAAGCAACCCTTGTGAATCCCCCTCACAAGCTCCCCCTCACAAGATCCTCTCTCTCTCCCTCTCTCTCTTTCTCTCCTCAAGGTCTTCTCAGGTCAAGGCAGCAGCCAAAGGTCTTTAAAACGTTTGGACAAGAGCTCTTAAATAGAAGAGCTCTCAAGGAGCTCAATAATTGCAAGTAGCCAACTTTATCGTCCCGGCCGATCTGGACATCGGCCTGGCCGATCAGTACAAATCAATGAAGATCGGCCAGAGCATCGCCCTGGGAACAGTCCTGGACGATTGAAATTTGGCTTTATCATCCCGGACGATCATACGTTCGTCCTGGCCGATTAGTTCAAATCAGACGCAAATCGTCCTGAGCATCGCCCTGTTTATGACCTGGCCGATTTTTATCGTCCTGAAGCAACTCAAGGATTTTGAATATATCGTCCTGGCCGATCCTGTGATCGTCCAGGACGATATGATTGTATCAATCATCCTTAATTACTCCCTTGATTTCCTGATCAATTAAGGCATAATTTGGTAATTTCGTCCAGGACGATATAGGGATCATCCTGGCCGATAATTTAAAAATACAGTATACCTTAACTGTCTAAGGCGGCTACTTCTTTCTGTTTTGAGCTTATCGTCCTGCCCGATACACGTATCGTCCAGGCCGATATGTTAATGTCGGCTGCCTTAATTAAGAATCCTTAATTAGACTTTATGTTTTAAGCTGATCGTCCAGGACGATATAAATATCATCCTGGCCGATGTGGGCAAAAACAGAAATTCTAAGTCTCTCAAGTGTGTGTGTGTAGGGTTACTTAGCATCAGTCTCTTTGACCATTACAAGTAGACTCAAAAAGAGAAAAAACAAAAGTACAGACTGACTCAACCCTAAACCTACGCAATTCTGAACTTGGCTTCTTCATGATCGTCCGGTCTTCGATTCCGGGAAAGTTAGAAGCAACAAGTAGTCCAAGAGAAGTAGTGTTTGTCAATCATCAAAACATAAGCCATGAAAAAAATAGATTTGCAACAATCTCCCTCTTTTTGATGATGGCAAACACAAGTAGAAAAATAAAAAAGGTTCATTAGAAATTCAAAGTTACAAACCCAAACCCAACAACTTTTTCCTACCACATCGTACTCCCCCTTTTGTCATCACAAAAAGAGGGTCCAGAAACACAAGAAAAACATCATAAAAGACTAATCAAGCAAACTAAAAAGGACAGGAAACAAACAACACAAAGTACAGACTAAAAAAGCGAGGGATCCAGATCATCTGATGGAGGTGGTGGAGGTGGCTGCTGAAAGTAGGTGGCAAGTGTGGTGAACTGAGCATTGAACCAGGCGATGTCCTGGTCATGCTGCTGCTGCTGCTGAGTAACGAAACTGTCAAAATAAGCTAAATCCTCAGTGCGGTGCTGCTCGTAGTGGGTAATATCCTCAAAGTGTTGATGCTCCTGTGCAGCCACGTAGGCATCAAATTGAGTCTCCCAACGATCAAACCTTTTAATCAACTGATCAAACGGTGAGTGCTGGTGGAGTGGGACAGGATCAGGAACGGGAGCGGGAGCGGGAGCCTTCTCCTCTCTAGCCCCCCGACCTTCCCCATCTCCTGGGTGGAGACGAGTACTATGAAGTGTAGTGAAGGAATTGTTTGAGTAGAAAGGAGGGTGAAGGTCAGGACTAGCAGGATATTGGAGATTGTATTTGGTTTCAAGGACATAGGCTATGATGTGTCCTAAGGCTAGATTGGGCTTTCTCTTATGGCCTGGATCACGAATTGTGGTTAGGTGATCGATGTAGCGAAAGAGTATATCAGTGGCATTGAATTCTCTTTGGGCCATAATGTAGAAAGTAGTGAGGGAAAGTAGCGGTGTGATGTGGATCCGATCCCCGGCTTTTGGAATTATGGAGGTGCAAAGGACCTGTTGGATAGTCCTAGCATCTTTGACTAAAGAGCTAGTCTCTCCAACATGGAAAGGTGCATTGGTCCGGCGAAGGAAGTGTTTTGTCGTGGACCAGTCAAAATCAGGATCAGAGGCTATTAGGTGCAGCTTATCCCCGGTGGTGGATAGCTGTAAAAGATCAACACAATCCTGATATGTGATTTTGACAGGGCGTCGATTCACATAGGAGGTCAGGGCTGTGAAGGAGCGATTAATGCGCAGGCTGGCATAAAATTCATAGAGGAGTTCGGAAGAGAAAGGGACGGTGAGAGTGAGTATAAAACAAAGAGAGGTGTGGGAAAAAAGTTTCATTACAGGATATGAGAGATGGGCAGGATTAATTGTCCGGGAGAGGGTGATGCTACACTCTTTGTAACGACGGTAGGCAGCCAGATCTTCTTCCTCCCTGAATCGAGGATCCAAAGTTGACCTCGAAGAACTCCCAAACGCCTTACGAACACGCTTCCCACCAGCCATAGAAGAAGGTTTTAACAAGAAAACACAACGGAAGAAGAGTGGAGGATGAGGAAATATGGTTGGAATTGGCCTGTATTTAAAGAAACGACCATATCATCCTGGCCGATCTCAGAATCGTCCAGGCCGATATGGTCGAATAATTACGTACAGGCCGATTGGTCAAAAAGGCGGTCCGATCGTCCGGGCCGATCAGATATTGGCCAGGCCGATTAGACACAGGTGATCGGCCCGAGGAGTCAGGCTGAACGACCGTTGAAAAAGCAGATCGTCCGTGCCGATTAGGTGTATCGTCCAGGACGATGCACAATAATTGATCGTACCGGCCGAAGTTAAAACGTTTAAAATGCTTGCCACGTGTATCGTCTAAGACGAACAGTGGATCGGCTCGGATGATTGTCCAATAATGGATCGTCCGGGGCCGAATTTAAAGATCAAAACATGCTGACACGTGGATCGTCCAGGAAGATCCAGTGTATCGGCCAGGATGATGCAAATAAAATGCATCGGCCAGACGAAATATACTATCGGCCAGGACTATCACCATGAGTTCGATCAAATCGTCCAGGACGATATAGGATCGTCCGGGACGATGAGTTCTAGCAAGCACAGAAATAGGTCAGCAGATGGATTTTGAACAGAATTTGTCATATCGTCCAGGACGATAAAGGTATCTGCCAGGACGATGTGACTTGAAATTGAAATCAAGAGATGAAGGCTGATGATCAAGACCTTCAAAAAAATAAAATAAAAGAAAGACAGTCAAAACACAGAAAAATAAAAACAAGGAACACAAGGAGAATCAAAAACTAATATTTTTCGATTTTAATTTTTCTAATTTTTTTTTTGTATTTATGGAGGCATCATATGATAATTCTTTTCAAAAAGTTAAACTTTTAGAGTTCCAAGAGATCAGGAAGTTTAACAAATCCCAATCAGAAGAAGGTAGAACATCTGATTCTGTTAATCCTAGATCGGACATCCTTTAGGGTATAAAATTCTTTTGGAAAACAAAAATCCAACTCAGAATAACTAAATAAGATAATAAGATCCATTCAAGACTTGTTTACAAAGAAAATATCTCATAATTAATAACTCAAAGTAATTTTTCTTAATCATGGAAATTGAAGTCAAGTCTTTGAAAGCATCACATAATCAATGAGTTTTCTAAGTTTTAAGAGTTTTACCAAAGAGAGGATAGCTTGCATCTAGTGGGCTCATTTTATGTCTCTTGTCATTTTGATTGGTTCTTTGAGCATCTTTTGATTCTTTCATACACTTTTGTGTATATAGCTTCTTTTTCAATTTGGCTTCATTGGCCTCTTTTCTTTTTAATTCTTGCAAGCTCGAAACTCTTTAATATACCCTTAAAAAAAAACTTAGTTGTGAGTATATCCTCCAAATATTAGAGAATAGGAGCTCTCTCTCTAACATAGGGAAGAACAATCCACAACACAAAATCAAAATCATGTGATAAATGCAATGGCAAGATTTCAAAAGCTTGAATGATATCTAAGAACTTTGACTATTATGCATAAGATAAATTAATGTAGTAAGATAAGAAAAAGATCTTAAAAACAAGCCAATGGTTAAATCGAGTTTAGACTTTTGTTTTAGAGAGGAAAATCATACCACTAAATAAAGTCAGAAGGAGGGAAAACATCAACAGTAACCTCCCTTTAACCAATTTTGAAAAGCTAAACACTATCTCCAAAAACTCCAAAATCTAAAAGCTTGAAAGGATTAATCATATGGAAGGCCATATTTAAAGAGCAACGTGTAGACAAAACAAAACAAAACAAAACAAATGAAAATAAAGCAAACTAAAATCAACACAAAGTGAGCACAAAAAACTAGCACAAAAAAGAAAAATAAATAAAAGACACAAAAAACTAACAATTTCAAGCAAGTGATAAAGCAGCGAGTTTAAGTAATTTTGAGCTGCAAGCCTCCTTATGTCCAGTTATCCTATGCTCCCATGAGATCTTTGGTGAGAGCACTCCTGCAAAACCCAACAACAGTCAGATTTAGGAACCCAAACAGGTTTGGGATCCATCTTACGAAAAGTAGAAGGTGATGCTTGTGTGCCATGCTGTGCATTATTTAATTTTGGTCTCCACACCCATCGTGTACTATGATAAACTGTGCAAGTGTGTGAGATGTGTCCTAGCATGCCACAAGAAAAATATTGAACTCAAGGAAAAGGTTTTCTTAAATGGTTAGGGTAAAAATGCCTCTTCCTAGGTTCTGGCTTTTGATTAGTAGTTGGTGTCATCCTAGCTTTCTTTCATGTTTCCAAATCATTTTGAATCCTCAAATTTGTTCTTTTTAATGCATCAATCTCAATCCTCAAATTTTTCTCAATCTCTTTAGAATTCTTAAGATCAACCTTAAGTGAGGTGTGTGAAGCTTTTAATGCATTATGTTCATCAACTAATTCCAAATGCTTTTTGTTCAACTCATCAAATTCATCAAGAAGAGCCATGTGATTAGAATCAATTGTTGCATGATCTTTAAGAATGACTTCATGCTCTTTTTGTAGATTTGAATGTTCTAATTTTAAGCTAGCATGTGTCTTCTTAAGTTTTTTGTATGATGCATGAATTTTTTCACAAATTTCAAACAATTCATCATATGCTGGTTTACATACCTCTTCCTCATCACTTTGATTTTCTCCCATGAAACACAAGTTTGTAGTCTCTTCCTCTGGTTCAGTCTCAAAGGAATCAATACCAGATTCTGCCCAAAAACCTCTTTGGATTTTCTTCTTGTCCTTCCTTGACTTGGCTTTCTCCTCACCTTTTTCCTTTTCTTTGCTTGAATGATTTTGAAGTGTAGGGCAATCGGCTTTCACATGTCCAGGTTTCCTGCATTCAAAACAAACAACATCAGAAGATCCTTTAACATGTTTATGATCCTTACCTTTCCTCCAACTTTGATGATGCTTTTGTTTCTTCCTTAGAAAGCTTTTGAATTGCCTTGTGATGAAGGCAATTTCATCGCTTTTAGACCCGGAAGATTTAGAATCCGATTTGTGCGCCTTTAGTGCGATTGTTTTCTCCTTTTTCTTCTCACCTGCATCAAGATTTCTTTGATTCACCCCTTGCTCGTAAGCAATGAGTGAGCCAAGTAAGTTATCAATAGAATAGGTGTTCAAATCTTTGGATTCAGTAATGGCAGTAATTTTTGCATCATAAGACGAAGGCAAGCATCTCAAAATTTTGTTAACTTTTTCATAATTTGAAAGCTCTTTTCCTAGTGCATGCAATGAAGTAACAATCTGAGTAAACCTAGTGTACATGTCAGAAATCGATTCATGAGGTTTCATACAAAAAAGTTCATAGTCATGCAAGAGAATGTTTAAACGGGATTGCTTAACTTCATTAGTACCTTCATAGGTGATGCATAATTTATCCCAAATCTCTTTACCAGTTTTGCAAGTTGAAACACGCATGTAATCCTCAGATTTCAAAGCACAGAAAAAATAGTTCAAACACTTTGCATTTAATTAAGCCAAATCACGTTCATCGAAAGTCCATTCAGTAAAAATAACTTCAGTTTTAATAACATTAATTTCACGAGAAGGTGGAGAATAACCTTCTTGAATAAGCATCCACATGCGATAATCAGTAGATTGTAGAAACATTGACATGCGGGTTTTCCAAAAATCAAAAGGTATGTTATCGAACAGGGGAGGTCGGGTAATGGAATACCCTTCCGTAGTCTTACGATTCCCAATGTTAGCCATTGATCAAATTAAAAAAGTTTTCAAACTTAAATTTTTGAACCTCGCTCTGATACCACTTGAAAGTTCGTTCGGGATGTTAAGCCCTATGAACTTAGTCCCAAGCTAACCAAGAGGGGGGGGGGGGGGGGGGGTGAATTGGTATTTAAAAAACTTTTAAGACAAAGAAATAAAATCACAAACCAAATCACACCACAAGAAATTAATGCGGAATTAAAAAGTGCGGAAGCAAAAATAAGAACACAAGATTTATAGTGGTTCGGTCAACTCGACCTACGTCCACTCCTTGGAGGCACCCTCCAAGTATTGCACTACAAAACGTGACTCTCCTTTAGCCCCCACGGCTAGGCGGAGAAGCCCTTATAAGAACCTTCTTTTTGTCACCCCGGCAAGGTAGAGAATCTACCTCCTTTTGTTTCCTCCTGAAGCTGCCAGAGAACCACAACCAAAAGCAAACTCCTTACCTCTACCGACCCTTCCAAGGACGAGAAACTCCAGACGAAAGACAAGCAGAGCGATCCTTGAAGCAACCCTTGTGAATCCCCCTCACAAGCTCCCCCTCAAAAGATCCTTTCTCTCTCCCTCTCTCTGTTTCTCTCCTCAAGGTCTTTTCAGGTCAAGGCAGTAGCCAAAGGTCTTTAAAACATTTGGACAAGAGCTCTTAAATAGAAGAGCTCTCAAGGAGCTCATTAATTATAAGTAGCCGACTTTATCGTCCCGGCCGATCTTGACATCGGCCTGGCCGATCAGTACAAATCAAAGAAGATCGGCTAGAGCATCGCCCTGGGAACAGTCCTGGATGACTGAAGTTTGGCTTGATCGTCCTGGCCGATTAGTTCAAATCAGACGCAAATCGTCCTGAGCATCACCCTGTTTATGACCTGGCCGATTTTTATCGTCCTGAAGCAACTCAAGGATTTTGAATGTATCATCCTGGCCGATCCTGTGATCGACCAGGACGATATGATCGTATCAATCATCCTTAATTACTCCCTTGATTTCCTGATCAATTAAGGCATAATTTGGTAATTTCGTCCAGGCCGATATGTGGATCGTCCTGGTCGATAATTTAAAAATATAGTATACCTTAACTGTCTAAGGCGGCTACTTCTTTCTATTTTGAGTTATCGTCCTGGCTGATACACGTATCGTCCAGGCCGATATGTTAATGTCGGCTGCCTTAATTAAAAATCCTTAATTAGACTTTCTATTTTAAGCTGATCATCCAGGACGATATGAATATCGGCCTGGCCGATATGGGCAAAAATAGAAATTCTAAGTCTCTCAAGTGTGTGTGTGTAGGGTTACTTAGCATCAGTCTCTTTGACCATTACAAGTAGACTCAAAAAGAGAAAAAACAAAAGTACAGATTGACTCAACCCTAAACCTATGCAATTCTGAACTTGGCTTCTTCATGATCGTCCGGTCTTCGATTCCTGAAAAGTTAGAAGCAACAAGTAGTCCAAGAGAAGTAGTGTTTGTCAATCATCAAAACATAAGCCCTGAAAAAATAGATTTGCAACAAAATATTCATACCATATTTTGTTGAAATGGTTTTGCTGAATAAAGAATTTGGTTTCTTCAAGAAATTCCAAGCCAATTTAGCTCTAAGGGGTTCCACCGAATGTACAGTTGATTGAATGCCAAGCCCTCCTTGGTCTTTTGGTTTACACAACTCCTTCCAAGCTAAATAATGTAAACCATTGTTCCACAAAAATTCCTTACTCATTTTATCAATCTTCTTTAATATAGAAATAGGAACTAGAGACATGGAAGTATAGAAAACATGGATTGTTTGAAGAACATCATTAATAAGTGTTACTCTACCAGCTGTAGAAATGAACTTCCTGCCCCAAACGTCCATGTTAAAGGCTGTTTTCTCCAATATGCTAGAAAAATCTACAGCCACACGCCTTCTTAAGGTAATTTTGTTGCCCAAGTAAATTAATTCCTTGGTTTCCCTGAAACTCAAAAGCTTTGAGATAATTTTCCTCCTCCTTCTTTCCATGTTTTTGCTGAAAACAATAGAAGATTTAGAGACATTTATCTTTTGACCCGTCCAATTGCAATAATCATTAGTGATTTCCATAATTATCTTAATCTTCTCAATATTTGCATTGGACAAGATCAAGATGTCATATGCAAATAAAAGATGAGATATCCTTGGAGCCAAAGGTGCAATTTTCAACCCTATACAATTTCCTTTAGATAAAAAAGCATTAGTATAAAGTTAGGAGAAAAGAATGAATAAGAAAGGAGAGAGAGGGCACCCTATCTAAAGCCACTTCTCCCTTTAATACCTTCTAGTTCCACACCATTTATTTGAACAAAGAAATCCGAGTCAGAGACACACTCCATTATGAGATTCAAAAATCTTCTGGGAAAGCCAAAATAAATCAATACTTGTTTTAAAGTTTTCCAAGCCATACTGTCATATGCCTGTTCCATATCCAGTTTAATAGCCACCAAGCCTTTTCTAGATTTGAGATTCTAAACTTGTGAAAGAGTTCTTGGGAAAAAAGCATATGTTCTGATAATGCTCTCCCTTTAATGAAAGCCACTTTCTCTTCAATCACTAAGCCATGGATTACTTTCTTCATTCTGTTTAATAGAACTTTTGCAACTATTTTGTATATTGACATACACAAGCTTATAGGTCTGAAGTTATTTGGAGAAATAGGATTACTGACTTTGATAATAAGAATCACTAAAGTCTCCTTCCACCTTGAAGACATCTTCCCTGAACTGACGCAAAGTTGGATAGCTTTCCACACATCCATCCCAATGATCTTCCAATAAGCTTTAAGAAAGGAATATGCAATTCCATCCAATCCTAGTGAAATGTTGTTACCAAGTTCATTAATAACTTTCTCAACTTCTTCAAGCTTGAATTCAGCATCCAGGATACCACAATCTTCTTTTTTCAAGATGTTTTCATTTGTTGGCCAATTGTCTAGAGTGCAATCTCTATACTCCCATTTCTTGGAAAAAAACTGAAAGAAGTTTCTTCTTATGAATTCCTCATCTTCCATTAATACTCCCTCTTCATCTCTTATTTGCTTGATAGACTTCCCATTTCTTCTCCCATTCACAAAAGCATGAAAGAAGGAAGTGTTCACATCCCCTTCCTTCATCCACTTGGCTTTGGCTCTTTGTTTCCACCATGTATTCAACCTTGCAAGAGTACAGTTGAATTCCTTAATTTTGGCTCTCAGGATAATTACATTGTTGTCCGAGAATTGTAAGTTTGAAGCCTCTTCCTGCTGCAGATTTTCAATTTCTTCCTTCAGCTTTTCCTTCAAAATTTCCAGCTTTTGATGCTTAGCCTTACTCCAAAAAAATAAGGCTTTAAGAACTCTAGATATTTTCTTATTTAACGCTTCCATATCATCACCTCTTATAGATTTGGACCAAGAGTTCCTGATCACAGAAGTTGCCGCAGCATATGATATCCAAACATCCTCAAATTTTTGAATTCTGGATTTTTGAATTTGATGTTGAAATAATTTCAAGACTATCAGACAATTGTCTGATGCTATTCTACTCAAATGTCTTACAGCAGCTAGATTGATCATCTCCAGAGCTTTAAAATTCAGCAAGCATCTATCAAGCCTTTCTAATATCTGTGCACTTCCATTCTTATTATTACACCAAGTGTATTTAGCAACAATAATACCTACATCATGTAAGTCATTGTTGTTCATGAATGCTTTCATTTCTAAAGGCCCATGAGTGAAAGTAAACTTCTGCCCACCTTTTTTATCCTCTTGTGACAATATGCAGTTTAAGTCACCTCCAAAGACTGTTGGAATGTCTTGATCAACAATACCATCAAGAAATTTTCATAACTCTCTTCTACCTTGGAACTCTCTACTACCATAGATTGTAGCAATCCTCCATTTGTTTCTATTTAAAATTTCCAACTCCCCAAACATACACTATTCTGAAGTCTTGATTAAAGAAAAAGAAGCCACATTCTTCCTCCATATCAACATAATTCCCTCTAGATGGCTGCATGATAAAATCCCATTCTTCACCCATTATTTTGATAAAATCCACTTTGGACAGAAAATTTATCTTAGTTTGAACAATGCCTACAAAAAAACATCCCAGTTTTTAATGTACTCCTTCAAATATAGGGAGGCCTCCTTCTTGTTCGCCCCTCTACAATTCCAAAAGCTGATAGAACTCATTTGGAAATTAATGGGGGAATTCCCCCACTCTTCCTCTTATTCAAATTACTTCTACCTTGCCTTGTAGCCAAATTCAAAGGTCCCAAATGTCTCAACTCCTTTGCTAGTTTATTCTTCTGTGCGGAATTCTTCTCAGTATTTAGAATACCATTCTCTTCAATAGCAGTATTTTCCTCTACCATTTCATGTTTATTAGCCACCTTGTCTTTGAATAGTTTTTCTTCCATATTTCTCATAATTTCACCTTCTTCTAATTCCCCATCAAATGAATTTACCCCACAGATATCTTCATTATTTCCCTTTTCACTTAAAGAATTCAACAATTCAATTTGTTACCTTCCCATATAGCTCCTTCCTTGTTTGAATCAACCTCTAGATTTCCATCAGAAGTTCTCTATTCTTTCACAATTTTGTCTTGAAAACTTTCATTATTCACATTTTCCCTGGAGTTCACTACATTTTCAAGAGATCTACGAACCACCATTTCTACAACAGCACCTGTTGTATCCTGCACCTTGTTGAATTGTCTTCCATTTTTTGATTGAACTTTTCCTTTCTTCAGTTCATTATCAGCATCTATAGTTCGAACTTTCACACCCTTATTATTCACTGAATTTACAACAACTTCCTCCTTGTGCTCCACATCCGTTTTTCTCCATAGTCTTCTTCCTATATTATTATTCTCCTTCAATTTCCCTGTTCTTGTATTGTTTTTCTTCTTCACCATGATCCATGGCCCATAAGTGGATTCCCCTTCCAATCCTACAACATCTTCTATAATAGTAGCTTCTCTCTGATTCCCATTCTCAACAGCCTTCTCCATAATATCTTTCTTTTTGTTTTTACACTCTATTTTCATGTGTCCTATCAACCCACATTCATAAAAGAATGTAGAGATCTTCTCGTACTCAAATTTCTAAAAAAATCTCCCTGAGATACTCTCCACCCAAAAACCTAAGGGGAGCTGCTGATCCAACTTGATCCTCACACAAATTCATGCAAATTCCCTCTGCCCCCATTGAAACATGTTTCCATCCATCATGATTGGCCTACCAATTGCTGAAGTAATCCTAGCCACATTAATTTCATCCACGCAGTGAAGGGGTAAGTGAGGCAACCTTACCCAGCTAGGGGATGTAAGACCCTTCAAGGAAAGTGTAGAGAATACAACAGTCCATTTCTCCATTCCTATTATGTGGCTGTTAACAAACCCTGGACCACCCAACAACACTCCTTCCATCATGTCTTTTGTTTCAAAAGAACACAAGAACCAACCCTTACCCAAGGTTATGAAATGAAAATTTCCAAATAGCTTCCATTGCCTCCGTACTTCCCAAGAAACAACATGTGCAGGTATCTCCTTCCAAAGACCTTAATAACTAAGGAATTCTTTAGCCTTTCTGCATTTACCATTTCAGCATCTTCCTTCATCTTCACAGCTATGCCATCTTCCGTTAGAACTCTATCTTCATCTTTAAAATCCAACATAATGTATGGTTTTCTCTTCCATAGGTTATTATCAGCATTAATGCCAATCCTGCTGGGCATTACTTCATTCACCTTATCCACAATCCCAACCTCTTTTGTGTTTAAGCTATTTTTGAAATGCAAATTTCTGTTAACAGGGAAATCAAAATTCACATTTATCTCAAGGATAGGTCCTGAGATTGCATTTGAATTTACGAACCTGTTAACATAAATCTTCATTTCCGATGAGGAAGCCGGTGGATCCACATTCAACTTCTCCTTAGAATTCCTGGTAACCCATGGGGTTTGAATCTCATTATCACAAACAAAAGATTTTCCTTTTCCTTCCACATAAGGTATATTCTTCGGAACATCAACCGTATTATCCCTAATAACCAAAGGACCAGTTGCAGCTCTGATCACAGGATTAGTTAACGATTTCCTCTCACCATTCCCCAGACGAATGACACAAGTTAGGATTTGCCTCAATTCTTCTAGGTCAACTCTGTCTTCAGTCGCCACCGCCAAAGATGTTCGCCTGCCATCTACCGCCATGGCCCCTAGTCAGTTCCTGAATGGAGGGAGTGAAAATCGGGAACATAAATTTTCAAATTTTTTGAAATTTTCTTCCACTAGAAAACAAAAATTTCTCTCACTATTAATAGTGGGTGTCAAGTTACTGCTGTTACCTTGTGTATTCTTTATAGTATTCAGTTATGCATTTCTCTTAACATAACTAATCTTCTTATTGAGCTAAACTATGAATATGATTACTAACTTTTTTTAGTTGATGGGGATATTTTTTGTATCCATGAACTTTTCTATAAAATTCGGGAAATTAAAAATATGTTATTGTTCATAAATTATTTATTTCTCCACACTTCCTAGGAGGGTAATGCGTGCGCTTCTTGGCTTGCTAACTAGGGATGTAGTCTTGACTGTTTTTCTGATGTTATTGGGACCTCCATTCTAGCGCCTCTTTGTGGTTTGCTTAAACTTGATGAGCTTGGTATCCCTTATGTTAATTTTTAGGTGGTTTTATTTCTTGGTGGGTTACTAGAAGGTTTGTTTATTATGGTTTGTTGGTGGCTAGGTAGTTTTGTTGTTTGTTGTTCTTTTTTTGCTCCTTGGCCTCTCATGTTGGCGGGTTGTGCTGGTATGCCTTGTATCTCTATTAGGTATTTTTGTCACCTCTTGATTTTGTTGGGTATGACCTATAGTTCCCTTTCTATTGGCATCTTCGGTTGGTTAGCTTTCAAGGGTGCTGCTCTGGAAGGCTGAGGGTTTTTGTGGTTTTTTTAGCTGGGGTGCTGGGTTGTTTTGCCTATGGTCTTGATTTATGAGGCTACTTATACTAATTTAATCCTAAGCTCTATTAGTCTTTATCCCAATTTTTACTTTATGTGGTTTTGTCCCTTGGATCCTTTCTTTCTCAATAAATTTATTATTTTTGACTCCTTTTTGGCTTAAAGTTCTACAATTTTTCTTGGATTAACTTATGGGAATATCCTTATATATTACATAGGCCATATTACTACTATGTATATTTTTCCTTTCAATTTTTTTTGCAGGATCTTATTGGTGTGATGATCGTAAGTATGGCACTGGAACTTGTTGCAAGGAGCCTTTTATTTTTTTGTTTTTTTTTTTTTTAATTTTGCTCCTTCTTTTTGGGTGCTTCCCCTTAAGCACCATAGAGTGTACCTAGGTGATTTTTTACTACTCTTTAGTTGGGAACTCAAGCTCCTAGGTTTTCCTTGCTTTTTGGGCGATCTCGATGCGTTTTTAGGGTTCGCATCTTTACGAGTCTCCGATACTTCTCCTGGCCATTTTCTTTCTTCTTTCCATGTTTTTTCCATATCTTGGCTCTTGTATTAGGCTTTTTGTTGAGTGGTTTTGGGATTTTTTGTTAGTGTTTTGGGGGGAGATGACGTCTCTGGCATCGTATTCCGGTTGCTTCTTTGGTCCCTAGTGGTAAGACCCATTCTTTTAGGGATGTTGTGACTGGTTCTTCTTCTTCAACCTCTAGGGTTCAGTTTGTGCATTTATTAGTCAAGGGATATCCTACTCTATTGATTGAGGATTCGATTGTTTTAAATCTAGCCGTGCCTTTTGCATTCACTTTGGTCAGTAATTTGTTCTTCGTCTTCCTAATCTAGATGTGATACGCAAGTTTTTTTTGAGCCTTAAACTTTGTGGTTCCTTTAATGTCACTTTGTTGGATCCTTGTCACATTGCTATACAACTTACTAATGATTTGGATTATAGTCATATTTTCTCTCGCCGATCGTAATACATTAAACGTTATCAAATGCGGTTACTCAAATGGTCAACAGATTTTGATGTACGAGAGGAGTCTCTCATTTCACCCATGTGGATTTCCTTCCCAAATTTATGGCTTCATTTCTTTAAGTCGCAAATTCTTTTTGGTCTGGCCTCAGTGTTTGGAAGACCTTTACAAACAGACCAATTTATCGCCTATTTATCTCATCCATTAGTGTCTTAGATTTTAGTCGAGTTAGACATTTCAAAAAAACATCCTAATGAGATATTGCTCGATTCTAAATTGAATGGTTATTTTCAAAGGGTGGCGATTACAAACCTTCCTATTTTTTGCTCACATTCTAAGATGATTGGCCATGAGATTAATGAATGTTTTCATTTACATCCTAATCTCCGTAAGGAGAAAGTTTCATCTAAAGCTTTATTTGGCAATGCAAATCATATAGGGAATGAGGAACATTTTGTTCAAGTGGAGAAAAAAAAATGGCTCTATTTCAAAGGATATGGTTGTGCATAATATTTTTCATGTGATTTAGGGCCATATTTCTAAGGTCCTTGAGGACAATGATATGGTAGTTCATAATGTTTCTAATTCTATCCCACAAGAAGTATATAATATTATTCCTGAACATATGGTGGGCCAAGATTTTATTGAGCAAAGGAAGGATAGTATTGCATCTCGTATTATTTTTTCAGACTCTGATAAGATTATTTGTGTTTCTACTAATAATGCGACTGATATGGTTTCCACAAATGTCCCTAATATCTCTACTAATTTTTTTTTCAATTCTCCTATTATTGTTATTCAGGAGAAAGATAAAGAGATCTTTGTGGTTGGTGGTCTTGATAAAGGGAAATTGGTTGTGAGGGTGTTATGTCCCTTAGAACAATAATTGTGGTAGAATGCTATGCCTATTGATAGTATTGGTCAAATTGAAGTTGTTCTGCAGCTTGTGAGTAATGTGGAAAACAATATTAGTTATGTGGAAGGTGATGGTTTTTTTGGTGAAGAAGTTTTACCTGTTACTAGGGAGCACTCTGTTACAATGAATGAAAGTAATTTACCTTTGAATGAACATTATCATAGTGATGTTTTTAATGATAATGAGGACACGGATTTAATGGCCAAATGTTATGCTAGAGACGACAATGATACTAGTTTTACCAAAGGTCATGGAAAGAGATGTAGGAAACCTAAACATTTTGTCTTGAACTCTCCTTGTTCTACCCGCTCGCATACTTCCCATTAATTTGTATTTTTAATGTTTAATCCAATCATTTGGAATGTTAAGGGCATTGATTTCTCTTCTTCTAAGGTGAGAGTTAAGAACTTATGTCGTATTTTAGAAAGATTTTGTTTGGGTGGATGTCATTAGAAAGATTTTATACTGCTAAATTTTTGGGTTTTAAAAATGCTTTGTCTAATGTTGAAAAAAAAATTTGGATCTTTTGGAATGATTTTGTTCTTGTGGATGTCGTTGGTGAGTATACTCAAGTCATTCACTGTAATATTGAAAGTTCTAACATGCAATATTATGTTTCTTTTGTTTATGGTGCTTCATCTCATTATACTAGAAAGATTTTATGGAATAAGATTATTCAATTTCATAGTATTTGTAACCTTCCCTGGCTTATTGAGGGAGATTTTAATACCATTGCTTGTCCGTTTGAGCGTTTACGGGGCTTTCTCCCTATTTATAATTCTATGGAGGATTTCAATAACATTATCATGGATTGTAGCCTTATTGATTTTGGTTTTTTTGGTGATATGTTTACCTAGCATCAGGGGCATTTATGGCAAAGATTAGATAGGGTTTTATTTAATGATTGTTGGTTGGATTGTTTTTAATTCTATTAATGCAGAGCATCTTAGCAGGAATGTTTTTGATCCTTCTCTGATTCTTATTAAAATTAAGCCAAATAGGAGGGATTTTTCTCCACATTTTAGATTCCAAAACATGTCACTTTTGCATGATTCATTTATGGATTTTGTTATGTGTTGCAACCCATGACCCCGAGTTTGAGATTTTGATGATGCCAAATAATGAGTGCTTTGGAACTACTTTTCATTGATTATTATTTTATTTGTTATTTTCCTTGAGCACTAACATTTCAGGAAGATCACAAGTGACTCAGGAAGAAAGGAAGACTCAAGACCGGGTAGATTAGGAGTATGAGTCAAACATTGTATTTTTTATTTATTGTATTTTTTACTTTATTGAGTCTGGCCACAAAATGCGTAAGAGTAAGAGCAACCATGCACACACACAGGGGAAGAGTTCTTTTTTAACTGCAAAATGTAACTAAAAATCTTCTCTAGAGATCGTACTGTACGATTTTATTTCGTACCGTACGATCCAAGCTATGTGGGCAAATCTGTGAATCGATCGTACTGTACGAAGTCTTTCGTATTGTACGATATGTTCAGATCCAAAACCCTAGCCGTGATTTAATTTAAGCAAGTGATTTTGCGTCGTTCGTACTGTACGAACCTGTTCGTACAATACGATCCATTTTTAATACTTACTTAAATTAACCCGTGATTAGTGCATGTAATTCAGGCCTAATTAAAATTTGAACATCGTACTGTACGAACTAGATCGTACCATACGATGAACAGAGACGAAGTATGATCGTCCCGGATATCGTCCTGGACGATCTCTTGGTTTTTGTCACATCGTACTGTACGAATAGTATCTTGTTGAATCGTACCGTACGATATTATATCGTACAGTACGAATTATTTTTGTACTGATCGTACCAGGACGACGTCTGTTTATGAAGATCGTACTGTACGATCCCAGATCGTACTGTACGAACAGTAACGGCTACTTTTGAATTCAGAGGTTTTTGGAGCCTTTTTTAGATATCAATCAAGTTCTTTTTGAGAAAGATTTACAGAGGGGGTGAACGTGGTTAGAGAGGGATTCCAAGGGAGAAAACTCTAGAGAAATTCTTGAGGGTTGAGAGAGGAAGGAGGAGGTGAGCGTTGTGAGGGAGAAGAGGTGTGAGGGAGATCACACGGTTGCTCCAGGCTTGCTGCATCTTGCTCCTCCTGTGGCCCGAGAAGGATTTGAGGGAGGATCTCCAAGGGAAAGGCTCGTCTACATCCGTTACCTCGAGGTTCTCTGCCTTCTCCAGGAGGGAGAAAAACGAGAAGGTTCTCTGCCGTCGCCAGGAGGGCGAAAACAGAGTTTGGTATTCCGCCACACCGGGTTGGTGAAAGGGAGGTTTGTACAGGCTTCTCCGCCTTGCCGAGGAGGGCAAAAGGAGAACTATTTTGATAGTGAAAATCCCGGAGTGGAGGACTCCGGGGAGTGGACGTAGGTCATATTTTGACCGAACCACTATAAAATTCTTGGTGTGTTCTTTCCTTATCGTTGTTTACTTTTTGCTTGCATTTTAAATTTGTCATATCTATTGCATGTGAAATTTTGTGAAAGTAAAATTACATAAATTTTTGTTCTAAAATTTCAAAAACAACAAAAAAATTAGAACTCTTATTTAAGGTTAATTTTATTAAGAAAAAGACTTTTACAATTCACCCCCCCCCCTCTTGTCGTTTAGTAATTTCAATTGGTATCAGAGCGGGTTTTTCAAAAATAGTGTTTTAGAAAACCTTGAAAAAACGATCATGTCGAATTTTGGAAATCGTAACACTGCGGAGGGTTATTCAATAACTCATCCACCACTTTTTGATAACATACCGTTTGATTTTTGGAAAATTTGAATGTCTACATTTTTGCAATCTATAGATTACCGCATGTGGATGTTAGTAAATGATGGGTATGTTGCACCGTTTAAAATTGTTAATGGTTTGAAAACTTCTGTACCGTTTATTGAATGGAGCAATGAGGATAGGGAATTAGCCCAACTGAATGCTAAGTGCTTAAACTGCTTTTTTTGTGCATTGAAATCTGAGGACTATATGAGAGTATCTACTTGTGCTTCTGGTAAGGAGATTTGGGATAGACTGTGCATTACATACGAAGGAACAAACGAAGTAAAAAAGTCCAGGCTTAACATTCTACAGCATGATTATGAATTATTCCGTATGAAACCTAGCGAAACAATTTCTGACATGTACACTAGGTTCACCCAAATCGTGACATCCTTGCATGCATTAGGTAGAGAAATTTCAAATTCTGAGAAAGTAAATATAATTCTTAGATGCTTGCCTAGTTCCTATGATGCTAAGATAACTGCTATCACTGAGTCCAAAGATCTTAATGTTTATTCTATTGATAACCTCCTCGGGTCACTCATTGCATACGAGCAAGGAGTGAGCCAAAGGCAAAGTGATACAGGTGAAAAGAAAAAGGAGCGGATGGTGGCATTAAAAGCTAGCAACTCAGAAAGTGAAAGCTCTACAGGGGAGGAAGAAGATGAAATAGCACTGATGACACGACAGTTCAAAAATTTCCTGAAGAGAAAATAGAAGCGTCATCAGAACAGCTGGAATAAAGGTAAGAGCTCAAGGTCCAATAAGGTTTCATCTGATACAATTTGCTTTGAGTGCAGGAAGCCAGGTCACCTTCGAGCCGATTGTCCTAATCTGAAGAGTCAACCAGCAAAGGAGAAAGGAGATGATAAAGTTAAATACAAGAGAGGAAAGACAAAGACACCTAAAGATTTTTGGGCCGACTCTGCCTCAGAATCATCAGAAGAAGAAGCAGAGGAGGAGGTAACAAATTTGTGTCTTATGGCTAATGATAACCTTGATCAATTGGATCAGGATGAGATATGTCAACTTTCTTATGATGAATTATTGCTTATTTCTGATAATATTCATGACTCGTATAGGAAACTGAAGAAAATGCATGCTAAACTTAATATTGAATTTAGTTCCTTACAAATTGAGCATGCTAACTTAGTTAAAGAAAATTCTGATTTAGATAAAGATCACATGTTACTTCTTGATGAGTATGATGCATTAAATAAGAAGCATATTGAACTAATTGAAGCGCATGAATCCTTGAAAACATCACATATTGAACTAGATGTAGAGTTTGAAAAACTTTCTGCACTTGCATTAGAAGTAGATCATAGTGAGCACTTGCTATTGATAGAAGTTGATGGATTGACAGCTCAAAATAAAACTTATAGTGAAAAGATAAAAGAACTAGAAAATGAAATTGCATCACTCACAGTAGGTAATCCTAGAAAACCCCAAACACAGCATGCATCACAAAACCTTAGGAAGAGGCACCACCACACTCATAGATTAGTAAACCCATTTCCTGGTGTTAGGTGCTTCTCTTGTGGCATGTTAGGTCACATAGCCCGCACATGCACAATTCACCGTAGGACACACTTAGTATGGAGACATAAACTGCATCCATCATAGCATAACATGCATACATCTCATTCATGCAAGCATAAGGAGGAACCCAAACTCACTTGGGTTCCCAAATCTAATCTTTGAATGAAATTGTAGGGATGCTCTCACAAAAGACCTAGTGAGAGCATGTGGTACCTGGATAGTGGCTGCTCGCGACACATGACTTGAGATATGAAGAAGTTCATCCTATTGGAGACCAAAACTAGAGGCAAAGTAACGTTGGGAGACAACACTACCAGGAAGGTGATAGGCTCAGGTATCGTTGGTAATGCTAAGAACTTTTTAATTGAAAATGTTTTACTAGTTGATGGTTTTAAACATAATTTGCTTAGCATTAGTCAACTGTGTGACAAAGGTTTTGAAGTTAAATTTTTTACTGATAGATGCCTGATTAGTTTATTTGATGAAGTAATTTTAGAAGGAAAACGAATGAACAATGTTTACATGTTAGACCTTGATCGTGTAGATAACTCAAAATCATTTTGCTTGAAAACAATAGTTGATGACTCGTGGCTATGGCATAGGAGACTATGCCATGCTAGCATGAAAACTCTTAGAAACATCACTCAGAAAAACCTAGTTAGAGGTGTACCTAAGTTAGAATTCACCAAGGATCACTTATGTGATGCTTGCCAACAAGGAAAACAAGTCAAATCATCCTTTCACTCAATTAGAGACGTGATCACCTCTAGGCCACTAGAAATTCTACACATGGACTTATTTGGACCCGTTAGTACAGCCAGTCTAGGTGGAAAGAATTATGGATTTGTGATTGTAGATGACTTCACTAGATTTACTTGGGTAAGATTCTTAGCACACAAGAATGAGTCTTTTGAGGAATTTAAAATTTTCTCCACATGTATTCAACGAAAATTAGGTTGTGAAATATCAACAATCCATAGCGATCATGGTGGAGAGTTCCAAAATGATAGATTTGAGTCATTCTGTCAAGAGATAAGAATAGAGCACAATTTCTCAGCTCCTAGAACACCCCAACAGAATGGCATAGCAGAAAGGAAAAATAGAACCTTGGTAGAAGCTGCTAGGGCAATGTTAGCGGAGTATACCCTTCCTAGATACTTTTGGGCAGAAGCAGTAAACACAGCCTGTTATGTTTTGAACAGAGTAAACATTAGATCGAAGCTGAATAAAACTCCCTATGAACTCCTTAACGGTAGGACACCAAACCTTTCACATTTACATGTCTTTGGGTGTAAGTGCTTCATCTTAAATAATGGTAAACATCCCTTAGGAAAATTCGATCCCAAGTCTGATGAGGGTGTCTTCTTAGGCTATTCTTCTGTAGGTAAGGCCTATAGAATTTTTAATAAGAGAACCCTTGTAGTAGAAGAATCCACCCATGTGGTATTTGATGAATCAGATATGCCCTCAGAAACTAAAATTGAAGATGATGAAATAGAGGCAATTCAAGGAGTAGAGATTATGACCTTAGGAGAATGGGTCGAATCTCAGGAAGCTTTGCCTAGAGAATGGAGATATTCTTCTAGTCATCCTAAAGAGTTAATTTTAGGAGACCCTTCAGAAGGTGTAAGAACTAGGCATGGACTTAGGAAGGAGGTCAGTCACTCAGCTTTCATCTCTATGATAGAACCTACAAGTATAGATCAAGCCTTAGGAGATGAATTTTGGATTCTAGCAATGCAAGAAGAGCTGAACCAATTCACCAGGAATGATGTTTGGGAGTTAGTTAAGAGACCTAAAGAGCAGAGTGTTGTTGGAACAAAATGGGTCTTCAAGAATAAGGTGAATGATTCAGGAACAATAATAAGGAATAAAGCAAGGCTAGTAGCTAAGGGGTACAACCAGATTGAGGGAATAGACTTTGAAGAAACCTTTGCCCCGGTTGCTAGACTAGAAGCCATAAGAGTGCTCTTAGCTTTTGCTTGCTTCAAGAACTTTAAGTTATATCAAATGGATGTAAAGAGTGCATTTTTGAACGGGGTAATTAAGGAAGATGTCTACATTGATCAACCCCCCGGATTTGAAAGCTCACAATTTCCAAACCATGTATTCAAATTAAAGAAGGCACTATATGGATTAAAGCAAGCACCTAGAGCATGGTATGAAAGACTTAGCTCATTTCTTTTGGATAGAGGATTTCAAAAGAGTAGTGTAGATACTACACTCTTTTTACAAAAGGTCAAAGAAGAAATTCTCATTGTTCAAATATATGTAGATGACATCTTGTTTGGATCCTCGGATAAAAACTTATGCGATGAATTTTCAAAAACAATGAGTAATGAGTTTGAAATGAGCATGATGGGAGAGCTTAATTACTTTCTTGGCTTTAGTGTAAAATAAATGGATAATGGAACCTTTCTTAGCCAATCAAAGTACATTAAGGATATTTTAAAGAAATATGAAATGGATAGTGCAAAACCCATGAACACCCCAATGAGTTCGACAATCCAATTAGATAAGGATCCTAGTGGAAAATCAGTAGATCAGAAAAAATATAGAGGAATGATTGGATCACTTCTTTACTTGGCTGCAGTAGACCAGACATAATGTTTAGTGTGTGCCTTTGTGCCCGTTTCTAAGCCGATCCTAAAGAGTCTCACTTAACTGCTGTCAAAAGAATTCTTAGATATCTACTAGGCACCCCAAACTTTGGAATTTGGTATCCCAGACACAGCACTTCCTTTGAAATCCTAGGGTACTCAGACTCTGACTTTGCAGGATGTAGGATAGATAGAAAGAGCACCTCTGGTACCTGCCAATTCATCGGACAATCATTAGTTTCTTGGTCCAGTAGGAAGCAAAACTCAGTAGCACTTTCCACAGCCGAGGCAGAATATATTGTAGTAGGAAGTTGTGTTGCACAAGTACTATGGTTAAAATAACAAATTCTTGATCTTGGACTACCTGTTGGAACCATCTCGATCATGTGTGACAACACAAGTGCAATTTGTATCTCTAAGAATCCAATTCAACACTCTCGAACGAAACACATAGACATTATACATCATTTCATTAGAGATCACGTCGCTAAGGGAGATATAGAATTACATCACAGAGCTACAGGAGATCAATTGGCAGACATATTCACAAAACCATTAGCTTTTGACACCTTTAGCACCTTGAGGACTAGATTAGGTGTCATAGATATAAATGCATAAAAAAAAATAAAAAATCTTTAGGGCTGCTCCTGATCACCACACACTCACCACACCAACACTCACATTGACTGTTCATCATACGGTACGATCAATATCGTACTGTACGATATATCACAATCTAACATCCACCAATAGGCAGATTTCAGCTCTGTTGATCGTCCTGTACGATAAACATCGTACTGTACGACCGTCTTCCCGCATAATTGCCTACCGTACTGTACGATTCCTCTTCTTCGTACAATACGATCCACGTCAGCAACGAATTGGGACAAATTAAAGCCAGTTGGTACGACAATATTGAGTATCGTACTGTACGATCCATTCGCTTCGTACGGTACGATCCACATCAGCACAAAGGACAAATTCGAGTTAAAGCGGTTCGGTATGATATTTAATATGTATCGTACTGTACGATCCACCTATTCGTACAGTACAAAACTTTTGGTCAAAAGTTGTACTGAGGGCCTCGGGACGATCGATATTCGCCTGATCGTACTGTATGATAACTATCGTACTGTACGATTTGACTGCCTTTTCCCGAAACGACCGGTCAGAATATTAATTGGATATCGTACTGTACGATCCCAAGTTCGTACTATACGATTTACGAAAAATCCTATAAAAACCCTTGCCTAGGCTGTTCAATTCACTCAACCCTCTCTTCACTCAGCCTTCACTTCGTTTTCGTGCCCTCCTGCAATGTCTAAACGAGGTCGGATGACTGTCGGAAGCTCGTCCTCATCCAGTCGTCAACCCGATCGCTTTCTGAATAGTGAGAATGAGGAAGCCTACTACCGATACAAGGCTTGCAAAATTTCTCCCTCAAAAATGCTTATTCAGGCCGCTCTAAATTTCGAGGTAATGGGCCTCTTTGCCTCCACCACCTTTCAATTCCTACTCACCCTAGCGTTTCGATACAATTCTGAACTTCTTTTTGAATTTCTCGCCAATCTCACCTACACCGTCGATAACACAACTTTTCACTCCTTTGTTTGTGGCCGCCCCGTTGAAATAACTAGAGCCGACATCGCCCAACATATTGGGCTGTCCACTGAAGGACCTATGGTTCGCTCGTTTCTTACCGATGATTTTGATTGGAGCGATGTAAATAGAGTCCTTAGGAATACTGTTTTTCATCAACACCAGCCTCTAGTCCAATCCTTAACCCGAAATGCCCGTATCATTCAACATGTTCTTCGAACCTCTATCATACCCAAAGGTGGCGACCGCATCAATCTGACCCCTACCTTGTCAGTCGCTACCTACCTTATTCTGTCCAACATTAAGTTTGATGAGGTCGATTTGATTAGCAACTATATTTGGCACATGACTTTTGTTCATCTTCCCACCACTCGACGGAAACAAAATCTGGCTCTTGGTCACCTAATAGGATATATCCTCTACCATAAATATCAATTATCCTACCCTGGTGAACACGACATGCTTCCTATTTTTTATACGGATGCTTCCTTCCGTATCCTCTTTCATCGGGGACATGAGCCCTAAGAACCCATCTTTGATGAAGAAGAAGGACAAGATGCACCAGCCGCAGCTCCAGCTCAACCACGACGCCATGCCGCACCCCGAGCACCTGCACCAGCACCAGCACCAGCACACCCAAATGATGATTTAGTCGCCCGCTTCGACCAGCTGCAGACTCGTCTCGACATTCATATTCAAGAACAACATCAGCAACACGAGACTGATATGCAATGGTTTGGAGAGCATTTTACAGCAATTGATCACCACTTCGACACTCTATTTCAATACTTTCAGCCAAATCCACCTCCACCACCAACTGATCAGGACCCGTCTGACTAGATTGTCTGTGTTTGCATTGTAGTTTTTCTCTTTTTTTTTCTTTTATGCTTTTAGTTGCTCCTCCTTTTTGTGCTGTCAAAAGGGGGAGAAGTTTGTTGTAATGCCTATTTATCTAAATGCAGTATCTTTTGTTTCGTACTTGCCTGTAGTATCTTTTTTTTCCTTCTTGTGTTTAATTTAAAAAAAAAAAAACAAAAGAAATGTGTTTCTTTCTTACTTGCAACAAATTATTTGACATCATCAAAAAGGGGGAGATTGTTGCAACCCATGACCCCGAGTTTGAGATTTTGATGATGCCAAATAATGAGTGTTTTGGAACTGCTTTTCATTGATTATTATTTTATTTGTTATTTTCCTTGAGCACTAACATTTCAGGAAGATCACAAGTGACTCAGGAAGAAAGGAAGACTCAAGACCGGGTAGATTAGGAGTATGAGTCAAACATTGTATTTTCCATTTATTGTATTTTTTACTTTATTGAGTCTGGCCACAAAATGCGTAAGAGTAAGAGCAACCATGCACACACACAGGGGGAGAGTTCTTTTTTAACTGCAAAATGTAACTAAAAATCTTCTCTGGAGATCGTACTGTATGATTTTATTTTGTACCGTACGATCCAAGCTATGTGGGCAAATCTGTGAATCGATCGTACTGTACGAAGTCTTTCGTACTGTACGATATGTTCAGATCCAAAACCCTAGCCGTGATTTAATTTAAGCAAGTAATTTTGCGCCGTTCGTACTGTACGAACCTGTTTGTACAGTACGATCCGTTTTTAATACTTACTTAAATTAACCCGTGATTAGTGCATGTAATCCAGGCCTAATTAAAATTTGAACATCGTACTGTACGAACTAGATCGTACCATACGATGAACAGAGACGAAGTATGATCGTCCCGGATATCGTACTGGACGATCTCTTGGTTTTTGTCACATCGTACCGTACGATAGTAATCGTACCATACGATGAACAGAGACGACATCTGATCGTCCAGACCATCGTCCTGTACGAATAGTATCTTGTTGAATCGTACCGTACGATATTATATCGTACAGTATGAATTGTTTTTGTACTGTTCGTACATCTTCGTACCAGGACGACGTCTGTTTATGAAGATCGTACTGTACGATCCAAGATCGTACTGTACGAACAGTAACGGTTACTTTTGAATTCAGAGGTTTTTGGAGCCTTTTTTAGATATCAATCAAGTTCTTTTTGAGAAAGATTTACAGAGGGGGTGAACGTGGTTAGAGAGGGATTCCAAGGGAGAAAACTCTAGAGAAATTCTTGAGGGTTGAGAGAGGAAGGAGGAGGTGAGCGTTGCGAGGGAGAAGAGGTGTGAGGGAGATCACACGGTTGCTCCAAGCTTGCTGCATCTTGCTCCTCCTGTGGCCCGAGAAGGATTTGAGGGAGGATCTCCAAGGGAAAGGCTCGTCTACATCCGTTACCTCGAGGTTCTCTGCCTTCTCCAGGAGGGAGAAAAACGAGAAGGTTCTCTGCCGTCGCTAGGAGGGCGAAAACAGAGTTTGGTATTCCGCCACGCCGGGTTGGTGAAAGGGAGGTTTGTACAGGCTTCTCCGCCTTGCCGAGGGGGGCAAAAGGAGAACTATTTTGATAGTGAAAATCCCGGAGTGGAGGACTCCGGGGAGTGGACGTAGGTCATATTTTGACCGAACCACTATAAAATTCTTGGTGTGTTCTTACCTTATCGTTGTTTACTTTTTGCTTGCATTTTAAATTTGTCATATCTATTGCATGTGAAATTTTGTGAAAGTAAAATTGCATAAATTTTTGTTCTGAAATTTCAAAAACAACAAAAAAATTAGAACTCTTGTTTAAGGTTAATTTTATTAAGAAAAAGACTTTTGCAATTCACCCCCCCCCCCCCCCCCCCCTCTTGTCGTTTAGTAATTTCATTATGAATAATTTGCAGGAACCTTTACACTCGGATAATTCTATTTCTGGTATAATAAGATTGTTGTTTAAATTGAAAAGGCTTAAGTTTTTTTTAAATTTGTGGAATCATAATGTTTTTTTAAAAATATCTTTTCTAACATTTTAATTGTTAAAGATAATTTTTTTCCAGGAGAATTAGGGCCAATTGGTCCCTTCTAAGGTAAACTTATGACCTTTAAAAGAGGCTAAAGATGGGCTTTATAAATTACAAGATCAAGAAGAAAGTTAATCGAAACAAAAAGCAGATTTTAAACATCTTATTGAAGGTGGTAGTAATATGAAGTACTTTCACGCCTTAGTTTGAAGGAAGTGCTCTAATAATTCCATTCATAAAATTAAATGGCATGATGGTTATGTTTCTCAGGATTGTGCAAAAATTATGAAACTGGCTATTTTGCACTTTAAGAACCACTTGAACAAAATTTTGTTTTCCTGATGTTCTTGATAATCCTAATATTATTCCTTCTCTAATTTCACATGATGATAATGTTTTACTCTCTAAATATTCTTCTTTTGGGGAAGTTAAAGATATTGTCCTTGCTATAAATAGTGAGTCAGTTGCTGGTCCTGATGGTTTCACTTCTAAGTTTTTTCAAAAAATTTGGCATATTATTGGTAATGATATTTTTTCTTCTATTGTTGATTTTTTTGAAGGTAATATATCTCTAAGTTTTTAACTGCTACTTCAACTGTACTTTTTCCTAAGAGTGCTTCTTATTTTTCTTCAAATGACTTTAGGCCCATTATTTTATGCTTCTTTTTTTATAAAATCATCTCTATAAATTTGATGAATCGTCTGTCTATTCACATAACAAATATTATTTCTCCATTACAAATGGGTTTTATTAAAGGGTGTTCTATTTCTGATAATATTCTTTTGGCACAAGAGTTTTGCCAAGATTTGGATATTAAAACTAGAGGTGGGAGCATGGTCTTGAAACTTGACATTGCTATGGCTTATGATAATATCAATTGGAAATTTCTTTATGAGATTTTGTAGTTATTTGGTTTTGGTTCTAAGTTTATTCATCTCATTAATCTTTATATTTAAAGTCCTTATTTCTCCATCATTATTAATGGTAAAGTTAATTGTTACTTTAAGGCTTCTCGTGGTCTGAGATAGGGGGATCATCTTTCTCTGCCTCTCCTTATTATTGATCTGGAGTATCTGTCTAGAGGGCTTGCTTATTTATTTCATAAGACTCCTAGTCTTTATTTTAGAACCTTAGGTGGGTTTCATATTTCTCATTTAGCCTTTACAGATAATTTTATTATCTTTATGAATGCTTCTTTGAATAGGATGCAAAGACTTTTAAATTTATTCAATCAGTTTGAATTTGTTAGTGGCCTGGCTTTGAAAAAAAAATAAGTGTATCTTTATTACTACTAAGAAAGTTTCATTGGAGTGGATTGGGCGCTTTAAGAATTTAACTGATTTCTGTCATGCTTACTTGCCTTTAAAGTATGTTGGTGTTCCACTTTACATGGGTAGAAAGGTTTCTTCCCTCTTTAATGATTTAATTTTGGTTGTTCAAAATAGACTCCTCTCATGGGATTCTAATTTTCTTAGCTTTTGTGGTAAGTTAACTCTTATTAAAAATGTCCTTTATTCTATTCATGTTTATAGTTTTTAAACCTTGTTACCCTCTCAAGCTATTTGTAACATGATTGAGAGGATTTTCAATAAGTTTTTTTGGAGAGGGGCTAGCTCCAATTGTAAAATTCATTAGTCTTCATGGGACAATTTTTTTGGCATGTTGGCTGAAGGGGCTTTGGGTTGTAAGACTCTGAAGGATATGGTCTTTTCCTTTTCTTTTAAGTTATGGTATAATTTTTGTGCTAATTTGAGTCTTTAGTCTAAGTTTATGAATGCTAAGTACAATTGTGCAAAGCATCCCACCTTGTGTTGTTACAGCAATGTGTGGCATCGTCTTTGCAAAGTGAAGTGGTTTGTTGAGCCGAGTATTTGTTTGGCTCTCAGTTGTGGTAATTTTTTTTTTGTAGAATCGTTGGATTGGGGGCATTCCATCGACTCTTTGTTTGTCAAGTCTAGAGGTCATAATAGGAACATTATTCCCTCTCTTATTCTTTAGTTTTTATGGTTGGACCAAAATAATTCTTTATTTTCTGCTAAAATTTTGTTACCTAAGAATTTTAATATCTTTGTTTTTGCTGCGGCGGATTTGGGCATTAAGTTGGTGGGGGATGTTTCATTCAATGTGCCTAAGTATATCTCTTGGATGAAGCCTTTGATTAATTTTTTTATGGATAATGTGGAAGCTCTTTGAATTAATACTAGAGTGGGTTGTGGTGGTATAACCAGAGATGATAATGGTAAAGGCATTATGGGCTTTGCTGGTCACTTTTTTAATTGTGATGTGAGTGAGGCTATTATTTACACATTCCTTTATGGGCTGAAGCTTTTCTTTTCTCTTTATATCAGAAACATTGTGCTTGAGTTTGGGTTTTAACATTATTATCAGGTTTTCTCTTTGAGTAAGGATATTGCTTGTTCTTATGATATTTTTTAATGTGGAAAATTAATCAGTGGTTAAGTATGTTTAATTGCTCCTTTTCTGTTACTAATTTGGAAGGGAATTCTTGTGCTCTTGGTATTGCAAAGTGGGGTTGTGGTTTGGAGTCCTTGGAGGTTTTCATTATTTCTAGCATTCCTCTTCATATTAGTGGCCTTTAAATTTGGATGAGATTAGCTTTCCTTATGTGTTTCATCAATGTTGTTGGGGATGGTTCTTGTTGGTTGTTACCTGGTGGTTGTGTTTTTTCTCTGGCCATCAGAGGTTGGTTGGTTTCACTTGATGGGCTGTTTGCTCAACCTTATTGTTTGTCTTCTGGTTCTATTTGATGGGTTTTTGCTATTATATTATGGGTTTGGGTGTTCTTTACTTTGTTATCTTGGCTGGATTGCTTTTTTGCATGTGTTTGGTCTAAGGTGGAGGTTTGTTCGTAGCTCTATTTTTTTTTGTTCTACATTTTGCTGGCCTCTTGCGGTTGACTGGGGTTCTTACTGCAGTTTGCGGCCTGTTGTTGTGTTAATGGTTGGGCTATTTCTTATCAGTGGGTTGGGCATTCTGTTCAAGCTTTGCATTTATGTTATTATTATTTTTGTTATGTTCTACTCTACTTACAGTTTTTTTTTGGTTTCTCGTTTTTGTATTGTTGTTACTTTGCTATTCTCTTAAGGGGTTGGTGTTGGGCCTTGGTTATCTTTTCGGCTGGGGTTTTTAGTTAATTCATTTGGCCTGCTTAACCATTGGTTTGGGTTTAAACTCACGTCTTCTAGTTTTCTCCGTGGTGATCAAGATTGATTACTTTTTTGTAATTTTTGTTTTTACCTAAATTGATGTTTTAATGGAGATAGGTTGACTTAAGAAAATTAGAAAGAAGAAAAAGCAAAATTTCATACTTTTAAAAATATTTAGCCCAATTCTACACAATCTTGAGCTGATCAATTTTGCATAGTTCATGGTGGACCTAAAATATTAGTGCATAAGAAAAACATATATAAAATAATAGCAATAACATGATATAATATAGTATGGAATCCAATAATATTTAGTAATAATAGGATATAGTATACTAAGGAATCCAATAATATTTGTTATCATTAAAGTTATATACCTTTGGTCCAAATTTATAAGATTAAAACACTTAGCCCCAAAAAACTTTATTGATTTCCAAAGGTTGCAAAACTTTTAAATATTTATATACTATGCCACTAGACCTTCCACCTTATAGATTTTGACCTTGAGCCTTCCCCAAAATCTTTAACCATGTCCATTACCATTATTATGTAATATTGAATATAAAATTATATCCTGGTGGACCCAGGTCAACTTATTTAGCATGGTCAATCCATATCAGGCCATGAAACCTCTTCTAATGCATCCTAAACATCATTAGGAGTATATTGGACTCAAATTTAAGCCTCGATCATGCATGGTTGACAAAGTTAACTCATATTGACCAAATTGACCATTAAGGTCCAATTAGTCATTTCAACTTAAATGACCATTCCATTGCATGAGATCATCTCCATTAGTCTCAAATCAATTATTTAAGCTTGTTTAACCCAAACCCAACCCATGAGTTGACTTGGTTGGACAATTCAACCCTTAAACTATACCAATATAAAACTTAATGCTTCAAGCCATTTCAAACCAATTTAATCTCTCAAAATCATTCAATTCGACATCCCACACATATCCAAATTTTTTTCTAAGTCAAATTCCCCTTGATTTGACTTGTTAAACTTAATTGGAGGGGGTAATGCCCTCTCCATTTCCAAGCATTTGGTCAAAATTCCAAACTCTTGGCTTCAAACACTTTTCTATTGACACAAGTAAACAAGTTTACCTCCTTGATTGCCACATCATCGCCATTGAATTATTTGATCAATCTAATGGCAAATGTGCCTTCAAATGGGCTTAAGTGGCCATGCCACATAAGCAAGCACTTTACCCCCATTAAAATTTGCTCTATCCTAATGTAAAGCAGTCTATTTCTTTCCCTAAGAAACCTTAAGCTAGCCTCTTAAACAAAGTTAAGGCATGGTTTAACAAAATGAGGGAAAAGCTAGTGGTCCCCCTTCCTATGGACCAAGACAAGTCTCTCTAAACTCCAGGACTCCCCTTGACTTCTAAAAGGCTTGGGAAAACACAAAACATGCATCCAAGCCTCCCTCAAAAAATCCAAGCCATTCAATCTAAAAGGGGAGGGTAATGTGGGGGAAAGTTAACCTAATACCTCATGTTGGCTCTCAATTCATTCTAAGTCCACCTCCATCAACCTCTTGCTCTCCATATCATTCCCCCAGGTTCTCTAACCATTTCATAATTTTTCCCAAGTTTTTTTCCAAATGTTTGAGACGGGTATCAAACCCTCAAGAACTAGCCCGAGGACAACCAAGAGGGGGGAGTGAATTGGCAGTTTTAAAAATTTTTAAACAAAAAGAAAAATCTTTTTAATTCTTTTTTAAAAAAAATAGTTTGGGGTAAGCATATAAAAAAATTAGAGATTTCTACCACAGAATAAATCATAGAATAGTTACAAAAATTAAATGTAAGAAAAATATAAAGAAAGAACACACAAAATTTTATGGTGGCTTAGTTAACCTGATTACATCCTCTCCCTAGATCCTCCCCTCCAAGTATTACGCTAATAGAAGTGTCTCATCTTTTACCCCCATAGTAAGGCAGAGAAGCCCTTACAATATCTTTCCACCAACCTGATGAGATAGAGTACCTTAACTCTTTTTTCACCCTCCTGGTGAAGGCAAAGAACCTAGAATCCTTTTACTCCCTTCTGGAGTAGGTAGAGAACCTGGAATCCTTTTACTTTCTCCTAAAGTAAGCAGAGAGTTTAGATCAAATATTGATGGTCATCACCATAGAGCCACTAAGGAACCAAAGATGAAGCTTGAAGAAGATAACTAAATCATTTCTTTGAGAAACCTTTATGATTCCCCTCATAAACTCCCTTTCACAAGATTCTCCATCTCTCTATCTCAAACTCTCCTTCTTCTTCTTAAGTCCCCACGAGTTAGAACTTCAATACAATATTTATCAAAGGATAAATACATGAGCTTAAATGAAAGAGCTCCAAAGAAAGCCCTCATTTTAAAGTTGGCAGCAAAGATCATCCAGGATGATCATAATATCATCCAATAAAATTAGTTCAAACACCCCAATCAGTCTATACGATCAGCCTTATCCTAAACGATATGTTCAAGAATTTGTACTGATCATCCTAGAAATTCTACTATTGTCCGGGATGATTAGTTTAAAATATAGAATGAATCATCTAGTACGATATGGGATGATGTGTGGCGATCAATGGATCATCTCAAACAAGTCTCGGGATATCCTAGATGATTAACCTGGATGATCAACCTGATTGATTAGAGGAAAATTCTATTTTTTTCATCTAGGATGATGGGTATCATCCCACAAAATATAATATATTATCTTGGATGATCTGAGTGGATCATCCTATACAATCTGATTGAATAATTCAAACTTAATTAGTCCCCTAATCTCAGGACTAATTTAGGCATAATTATTTTACATCAACCAGGATGATTTGAGTGGATCATCTTGTACAATCTGAATAATCAATTTAACCATAATTAGTTACCTAATCATCCAATCAATTTAGGAATAATTATCTTGAATCATCTAGGATGATGTGAATCATCCTATACGATTAGAATAAAATTTGTCAATTAAAGATTAACTAAATTATGATTGTTAGCTTGTTTTAATCCTCTAAATTGATCATCTTAGACAATCTGGATTATCTAGTATGATTAGTTAAAAATTTCATTTTAAGAAATGGTGCCCTAATTAAGGTTTTATAATAAACAGATCATTCTAGAAGATATAAATTGTAATGGACGATATAATTATCCTGGAAGATTACTTCAAAAAATAAAAAAATTTCCTAACACACTTACTCACTCCCTTGAGTGTGTATGTAAGGTTACTCAGCTTTAGGATCCATCCCAATACATTTGAATCAAGAAAAAGTAAAAAATTCATTTGGAATTAAAATTACAGACTGACTCAATCCTAGTGTACCCAATCTTAAGCTGGCTTGCAAGTGAGCTTGAGGTCTTGAAATATTAGCACGTAACAAAGAAAATAAATATGCAATAAACTCAATCAATAAGAATTAGCATGGTAAGAGAAATAATAATGTTTCTTATTATAAAAATTACAGTGCTTGGGTCCAAATTTATAATAATCTCACCCTTCTTTATGATGACAAATATTATTGTTAAAGGTTTTCAAGTATGTTTTGCTATTCCCTAAACTACTCCTTACTATTTTAATCCTTTGAAAAATAGAGAAGAGAAAAAAATTCTTTTATGTAAATATTGAAGAGAAAAATTAAACAATAGTAAACACGGAATAGGAAAACATGGATGGATAGTTTGAGCATCTCTAACTAAGGTGTTTACCTTGGCTACATGGATGTTGACAATAGTTTTCCTTAGGACATTGTTGGCAGGAGTCCAATTATAATCAAGATCTGAGACCAAGATATGAATATTGTCTCCAGTGGTAGAGAGGTGAAGGAAGGTATGAAAAGCCTCATAGGAGATTTCAATAAGCCTTTGATTTACATATGATTGTAAGGAATTGTAAATTGTATTAATGTAAAGGTTGGCAAGTAATTCAAATAAGAGTTTAGAATTGAAAAGAAGGGCTAGGGTAAGGACGAAGCTAAGAGTTATTCTACCAAATAAGTCATGTACCTGAAAGGTCAAAATAGTTTGATCAATGATCTTTGAAGGAGTAATTCCAGCAGTTTTATATGGGTTGTAAGCTGCTTCATCAACATCCTCAGTAAAGCATAGATTAATATCCTACCTAGGCGAGCTACCAGCAAGCATTCTAGATCTTTTGCCACCCGCCATTCCAAGACTTTTGATCTTGAGTAAGAGGGAAGAGAGATTGAATAGTTGAGAGTGAAGAAAAGGGTTCAAATCTGGCTATGTTTATAAGATCGACCAAATCATCCACGTGGATTGCGAGATCATCCAGGATGATCAGGTGTAATAATTCCCTCTAAGCAATTGGTCAAAAAGGTAATCATATCATCTAGGACAATCATATATCATCCAGGGTGATAAGACACAAGCGATAATCCCAAGAGTTAGCCTAGATGATTATTGACTATACAGATCATTCAAGACGAACAAGTGGATTATCTTAGATGGTTAGACATTATGGATCATACCAATTAAATTCAGTTCATCAAACCATTTTTTCCATGTGGATCATCCAGGAAGAAGATGGAATCGTCTAGAATAAACAATAATAATTGTGTCATATCAACCGTTGGATGTGGGATGAATAGTGATTTGATCATATTTCCCAGGATGATGTGGTTCATCCAAAATAATGTGAACAAAAATTTTGATGGAATTCAACGATAGAGAGAAATGAACAGAAAGGATCCAACATAAAAAATAAATCAAAATACCATAAAACAAACAAAAATAAGATAAAAACTAACAATTAAAATAAAGAGTTTTTTTGAATTAATCAATCACAAATAAATGATAAATTTCCCATATAAATAGATTAAAAAATTAGTAAAAAAATTAACAAACACTAAAATTTAGAAAAGTTAGAAAATTGATCTTGTTAACCCTAGTTCGGACTCCTTATAGGTTAAAAATCTTTTTAAACCAGAAATCTTATTCATAAAAGAAATCAAATATGAAAAGTAATTTGTACAACATTCATTTCAGAAAAATATCTGATATAATAATATTACAAAGGATTCAATCAAAATCTTAAGTTTCAAAAATTAAGTGTCTAAAGATTTTAAGTGGCACATGAATTCTTCAAAGATTTCAAAATTGAAAGAGAGGGAAGCTTATTTTTATATGCTCATTTTGTGCATCATTTTCAAGTATTTGGTGCGCTTTGTTCATCTTTTGAGATTTGATACACATTATGTATCTTTCAATTATTTGGTGATCATTGCATATCTTTTCAGATATCTTTTGGGCTCATTTTGTGCCTCTTATTATTTTTACAAGCTTGCTTCCTTTCAAAATCTTTCAAGACTCTCATTTGTGAGATTATCTTCCAAACATAAGAGAAGATAACTTTCTCTCTCTCTCTCTCTCTGTCTAATATAAGGGAAAATAAATCACATGTCAGAATCATATTCAAATGATAAATGCAACAACTTGATAAAGAAAATTTTAAAGTGGTTTATTGACTTTGAATATTATTCATAATAGATAGATTACTATATGAAGATAAAGTAGATCTCACTTTAAAGTCTAACTTTCAATTTGAAATAGATTTTGTCTTAAAAAGAAAAAAATATACAACTAAAGGAGTTAGAGGAAGTGAAATAATCCTCGATATTTTGTACTTTAACTGATTTAGAAAAGTTAATCACTGCTTACAAATTTCTTAAATCAAAAGCAAGGTAAAAAATGTCATTTAAGAAATTAATATTACAGGCGACAATTAATCTGATTCTTTTAAAAACATTGAATGAAAAATAGTAAAAAGTGAAAACCATAAACTGGAAATACATAAATAAAAACAAACATGAAACTAAAACAAAAATTAAAAAAATAGAAAGCAACAATTTCAAGCATTTTTATTTATTACACCTAATATGGTTCTTAAGATGCTGAAAGTTTCAAATGCCTATAGTTTTCTAAAGATATTAGCAAGTTGGTTTTCAGTGACTATATGGTGTATCTCTATGTCTCCTTTGATAATATGGTCCCTAATAAAGTGGAGCCTTATGTCAATATGTTTAGTTCTGGAGTATTGGATTTGGTTCTTTGAAATATAAATAGCACTAGAGTTATTACATAGGATTAAAATTGTGTCTATAGGAAATCCCAAATCCAAAATTTGTTTCTTTAACCAAAGGTCCTAAGCCATACAACTTCCTAAGGCTATGTACTCAGCTTCAACAATGGACAGGACAATTGAGTTCTAATTTCTATTGGACATGGAGACTAAGGATTATCCTATAAATTAACATATCCCAGAAGTACTTTTCTTATCAACTCAATATCTTGCAAAATTTGAATCTGAATATCAAATAATTTTATAAAAGATTTTATTCCTAGGATACCAAATTTCTAAGTCATGCGTCCCTAAAAGATAACTAAAGATTCACTTAACAGCAATCAAGTGGGACTCTTTTGGATCAGCCTAAAATCTAGCACAGAGAAAAATACTAAAAATGGTATCAGGTCAACTAGCAATTAAGTAATAAAGTGATCTAATTATTCCTCTGTATTTCTTTTGATCAATAGATTTTCCACTTGAATCCTTATCTAACGAAATAGTGGAACTAATTAGAGTGTTGACTGACATGGCTTTATCATTTATATTTCTTAAGGATGTCCTTAAATTATTTTATATTACTAAGGAAACTTTTATTATCCTCCTGCCTTATGCTAAATTTAAGAAAGTAGGACAGATCTCCCATCATACTCATCTCAAATTCCTTATTTTTTTGAGAATTCAGAACACAAAATTTTATCAGAAGATCCGAAGAGAATATCATCAACATTAATTTGGATAATAATTAATTCTTTTCCTACCATTTTTAGAAATAAGGTGATGTCTACACAAGCCTTAACAAATATTCTTTCAATTAGAAATGTACTAAGACTTTCATACAATGCCCAAGGTGTATGTTTAAGTCCTTATAAGGCATTTTTTAATTTAAACACATGGTTGGAAAATTTGGAATTTTCAAAAATTGGGGGTTATTCTATAAAAACATCTTCTTTTATTATCCCATTCAAAAAGGCACTTTGACATCCATTTGAAACTATTTGAATTCCTTAGAATAAGCAAAAGCTAGTAGCACCCTAATGGCTTCTAATCTGGCTACAGAGGAAAAAGTCTCCTCAAATTTAATCCCTTCTCTCTGATTAAACCCCTTAGCCACAAATCTTGCCTTATTTCTTATCAGTACACCAAAATCATTCATTATATTTTGAGCACTCATTTAGTTTTAACAACACATTGATCCTTAGGTCTTTAAACTAGGTCATAAACATTATTCCTAAAAAATTAATTCAATCCTTCTTGCATGGCTAGGATCTATAATTCATCATAAAGGGCTTGGTTAATATTTTTCGGTTCAGTCAAGGCAGAGTAGTTTACTTCTTTTCTAAGTTCAAACCTAATTCTAACACATCCACATGGGTCTTCTAAGATTAGTTCTTCAGGATGACTTAAAGAATATCTACATTCTATAGGCAATTCATTTTCAAGTTCTACCCTCTACTCCTAATTTACCAATTCTAATACTTGGGTGACTTTTAAAATCTCCTCTTCTTCTACCTCAAGAATTATCATATTCATCAAATACAATATGAGTGATCTTCTCAACTAGCTTTATTTTTTTTTTAAGACTCTGTAGTATTTCCAAACATTTAACCTAGGAACACTCTTTCATCAGATTTTAAGTCAAACTTCACTTGTTGAGACTTTCTATCATTCAAAATAAACACTTTACATCTAAACACATAAAAGTTATATTGGTTGGGTGTCCAACCCATAAGGATTTCATAGGATGTCTTATTCAGTTTTGATTTTGAAAGTTTGTTAGGGATGTTAAGCCATTATGAACTAACCCAAGACTAACCAAGAGGGGGGTGAATTGGAATTTTAAAAAAAATTCAATCAAAAACATAACCTCAAACCAAACCAAAATTCACCATAATGAAAATTAAAGTGCATAAATTAAATGGGAAAAAAATAGTAGTAAAGAACATAGAATATTATAGTGATTTGATCAACTTGACCTACATCCACTCCTCAAAGGCGCCCTCCAGATATTGCACTAAAATCAGTAACTCTCTTTTTCCTTTTGCTCCCACATCAAGGTGGAGAAGCCATTACAAAACCTCTTTTCATCGACACCGATGAGGCAGAGAACCCGACTCCTTTTCCTTCATACTGAAGCAGGTAGAGAACCTTGATCGATTGCTGAAGTAGACCTCCCTCGAATCCCCAAGGACAAGGGATGATGACCAGAGAAGATGAATTGGATCCTTGCTTGGATCAACCTTTGTGAAACCCCTCATAAACTATTCCTTATAAGATCCTCTCTCCCTCTCTCTTCCTCTCCTCTAAGCTCTCTCTCAGGTCAAGACAGCAACAATAGATACCCTCATGGGTAATATAAGACAGCTTATATAGAAGACCTTCAGAATAGCTCTTAATTGCAACAAACCAACATTATCATCCATGAAGATCTGGAGATTGTTCTATATGATCAATGCAATTTTAGCTCAATCAGTCGAGACGATCTTGGATGATTAGAAGAATTTTGTTCATATCATCCAAGATGATAGTATATCGTCCAGCAGCAAAAGTATATCATCTTATACAATTAGTACAAATCGTTGAATATCCTCTAGATAATTACACTGAAAGGATGTTTGGACGATGGAAAAATAACTTAATCTTCCAGGCCGATCTCAAGATCATCCCGGACAATTAGTTCAAAATCCATGAAAATCAATCAGAGCATCACTCTGAATAGTAGCTGGTTGATGTGTCATCGTCCAAGAAAAACTAAGGTTTTTGAATTAATCGTCCGAGCCGATCCTGCGATCATCCAGGATGATATGATAGAGCAATAAAACCTTAATTACTTTCTTTAATTACCGGATTAATTTATGCATAATTATGTTGCATCGTCCAAGATGATGTCCTGGACGATGTTTAAAAATAAATAATACCTAAGTTGATTTGGCGGTTGATTCTTAGTGATTTGAGCATATCATCCCAATCGATAAAAATATCTTCCAGGACGATGAGCTTAATGATGACTACCTTAACCAGGATTACTAATTAAAGATTCTATTTTTAACTGATCATCCAAGATAATATTGAGATCATCTTGAATGATGTGACCAAAAAAAGAGAACTATAAATCAGACAGAAAAAAATTCCTCCAAGTGTGTGTGTGTGTGTTTAAGGTTACTTAGCATCAAGAACCCCATCATTTATAATAGACTCAAGATGGGGAAAAGTTTACAACTAACTCAGACCTAGTCTACCCAATCTTGAGCTGGCTCAAATTATAGTCTTGATCTTATGGACATGAAATGTTTGAAGGCAAGGCAGTCATAGAGAAAGTGAAGTGTTTGTTATCATAAAAATTCTATTTCTTGAAATCATATGCATAACAAGCTTCCTCTTTATGAAGATGGAAAACACAAAAATAATTAAAACAGATCAAAAACAGTTTAAAGGAAATAGTGAGAATAAACAAATACAGTTCAACTATACAATAATAGAATCAAACTATTAAGCAAATATTACAACTAACTACTCTCCCTTTTGACATCACAAAAAAGGAGGAGGAAAGTTGAACAGACATTAAGTAGAGACCAAAAAATAGAAATAAACTATAATAAAAACAACATAAAAAATAGACTAATAAAAAGATGACCCCTGATCATCTGAAGGATGTGGTGGTGGTGCTAGCGCATGAAAGTAACTGGAAAAGGTGGCGAACTGCTCTACAAACTAGTCCATATCCTTATCGGGTTGTCGCTGCTGATGTGCCACATAGGAGTCAAAGCATGCTATTTTCTCTACATGTTATTTCTCCTATGAAACATTATAGTTCTCGAATCATGCCTCCCACTGGTTGAATCACTCCACCAGCTCATCTAGCTGACAGTGCTGGCAAAGTGGAGAAGGTGCAGGAATAAGTGCGGGAGCCACCTCCTCCTCAGCTCGCTTGCCTTCCTCATGCCCTGGGTGGTAATGAGTACAATAAAGAACATGGAAGGAGTTGTTGGAGTAAAAGGCAGGATGGAAGTTTAGTGGAGCAGGATATTGGAGGTTATATTTTGATTCTAAGATATAGGGAATGATATGTCCTAAGAAAAGATTGAGCTTCCTCCTATGTCCTGGGTCTCGAATAGTAATTAGATGCTCACTATAGAGAAACATTAAATCAGTGGCATTTAATTTATGATGGGCCAAAATGTTGTATTTTCTTAGCATCTTTGAGTAAGGTGCTAGACTCTCAAACATGAAAGTGAGCATTGGTGTTTTGAAGAAAATGGTTAGCCGAAGCCCAGTCATAGTCAGGGTCAGAACACAGAGTGTGGAGTTTATCCCCTATGGTAGAAACTTGCAAAAGTTCTTCACAGTCTTGATATGTGATTTTGACGGGAGGTCGATTCACATAGGACCCGAGAACAGTGAAAGAAGAATTTATGCGGAGGTTGACTAAAAATTCTAAAAGAAACTCAGAGTTGAAGGGGACAATGAGAGTGAGAAGGAAGGTTAAGGAAGTGTGCGCAAACAATTTAAGGACAGGGTCAGAGTGAATTTGAGGATTGATTGTCCGAGATATAGTGATCCCAACTATTTTATACCTCATATAGCAGCTTGGTCGCTTGCCTCGATGAAGCGACGATCAAGAGTCGCCCTCAAGGAACTCATAGAAGGATGGTGTGATTGCTTTCCTCCTACCATGATCAAGAACAATAAGAAAATAAGATGTATAAGGCTGATAGAAGAAGAGGGTGTGAGAAAAAAGTGTCTGGAATCCTCGAATTTTAAAGAATCGGTTGGATCTTCCAAGACGATCGCAGAATTATCTAGGATGATCCGATACAATAATTGTGTTCGGGATGATTAGTCGAAAAGGTGATAATATCATCTGGGATGATAAGACACAGACGATCATCCTGATGAGACATACTGGATGATCGTTAAAAAAGCAGATCGCCTAGGACGATTAGGTGGATCATCTAGGACAATGCTAAATAATGGATCGTATTGGTTAAATTTAAAATGTTTAAATGTAGTACCATGTGTATCATCTAGGATGAATAAGTAGATATTATAAGATGATTAGAAATAATATAGCAAAGAGTAAGAGCATCATCCAGGATGAAAAGGATCAACCAGGATGATCATAGATTATTGAAGTAGAAGATGATTAGATCGTCCAGTATAATAATGCATCGTCTAGGATAATAAGTAGAAAGGTCAGAACAGCCAACATATGAAATTTTAAAAGTGAATTGAACTGATCGTCCAGCACGATGTGATAAAAAGTTTAAAATAGAGGATGGATGGATATGATCAGAGAAGGCCCAAAAAAATTAAAGTCAACTAAAAAAGTTAAAAATAAAATACAAAAAATAAAGTTTTTTATCAAAGCTTGAATATGATAAATTTTCTATGTGATTGAATTAAAAATTTATAAGAATCAATGAGTTTACATCGTCAAAATTTGAAAAATGGTAGAACAACCGATCCTGTTAGCCCTACCTTGGACTTCTTCAGAGCAAAACATCTTTTGAAAACAAAAATCTAAATTAGAAAAATAATTGGATAACAAAAAGAGATCTTTTTAATACTTGGTTCCAAAAAAATATTTTATATAATAATATATCAAAATAATTAATCACGATCATATATTTGGAAATCAATCCTTTGTAAAATATCTAGGTACACATGAATTCTTCTAAGGTTTAAAAATTTTTAAAACAGAAGAAGCTTGCCTTTGGTGGGCTCATTTTATGCCTCTTGTCAATTTAATTCGCGCTGTTTACGCATCTTTTGATTTTTGATACACTTTGTGTATTTTTTTTAACTTGGCGTCATTACGCATCTTTTGATTTTAACATCATTAACCACCCTTTTCATTTATTTTTATAAGCTAGATTCCTTTCCAAAATTCTTAAATACTCTTAGCTTTGATTATATCTTCCAAATATTAGAGAAGAAAAACTCACTCTCTAATATAAGAAAAAAAGAATCTCAAAATAGAATCAAAAGTCATATGATAAATATAATGACAAGATTACAAAAATTTGAAGATAATTTAAAGACTTTGAACATTATATATATAAGATAGATTGCTATAGCAAGATTGAAAAGATATTAATTGCAAAGTCTAACTATTGATTTGAGATATACTTTTGTTTAGAAAAAAAATTACAACACTAAAAAATGTTGGAAGAAAGAAAACAATTAACGGTGTTTCCCCCTTTAACTGATTTTAGACATGTCAATCTTTGACTTATAAATTTCCAAAAACAAAAATAAGGTATAATATATCAATTCAGTAATGATTAAAAAAAAGTATATAACATACGAAAGAAAAATAAATCAACAAAAAAAAATAATAGAAGTGAAAAATAAACAACTGATAACATATCAGAAATTTGTAAAAATCAAGTTCATGCATTTATGTCAATCACACCTAATCTGGTCCTTAAAGTATTGAAAGTGTTGAAGGCCAATGGTTTAGTAAAGATGTCAGCCAGTTGATTCTTAATTGCCACATGGTGTAACTCATTGTCTCCCTTGGTCACATGGTCTCTAATAAAGTGTTGCCTTGTGTTAATGTGCTTAGTCCTTGAATGTTGGATATGATTCTTAGAAATGTAGATGGCACTAGAGTTGTCACAAAGGATTGAGATTGTACCTACAGGTAATCCTAAATCCAGAATTTTTTACTTTAACTAAAGGCTTGGGCCACACAACTCCCTAAGGTAATGCACTTAGCTTCAATGGTGGAAAGTGCAACAGAATTTTATTTTCTAATGGACCAGGAGACTAAAGACTATCCTATGAATTGGCAAATCCTAGAAGTTCTCTTTCTATCCACTCCACTTCCTATAAAATAAAAATCAGAATATTCAATGATCTCAAAAGAAGTGTTATGCCTAGGGTATTAGATTCCTAAGTTTTGGGTGCCTAAGAGATCTAAGATGTCTCTTAACTGCAGTGAGGTGGGACTTTATAGGATTAGCTTGAAATATAGAATAGAGATAAACATTAAATATTATATCAGGTTGGCTAGTAGTTAGGAAAAGTAGAGATCCAATCATCCCTCTTTACTTCTTTTGATTAGTAGATTTTCTATTAGGGTCTTTATCCAACTAAACACTGGAGGTCATATGAGTAATAATTAGCTTGGCTTTATCTATTTCATATTTATTTAAGATGTCCTTAATATATTTTGATTGATTTAGAAAGTTTCCATCATCCAATTGTCTTATGCTAAACACCAAAAGTAAGATAACTCTCCCATCATACTCATCAAAAACTCCCTGCACATTATTTTAAAAAAATCATCACATATCCTTTTATCAGAAGATCTAAAAAGTATATCATCGACATAGATCTGAATAACGAGTAAATCATCTTCTAATCTCCTTAGAAAAAGGGTGGTGTCTACACTCCCCTAACAAACTCCCTCTCTAGTAAGAATGTGCTAATCCTCTCATACCAAGCTCTGGGTGCCTTCTTTAATCCATATAAGGATTTTTTTAATTTTAAAATATGATTTAGAAATAGGGAACTCTAAAAACTTAGAGGTTGCTCTACAAACACATCTTTTTTATTACCCATTTAAAAAGACAATCCTAATATCCATCTGGAAAAGCTTAATTCCCTTAAAATAGGCAAAGTCTAATAGCATTTTAATGGCTTCCAATATAGCTATAGGGGAAAAGTCTCTTCGAAATCAATCCCATTTATTTGGTTGTACCCCTTAGCCACCAATCTTGCATTTTTTCCTAACCACCACACCAAAATCATTCTCCTTATCTTAAAGACCCATTTTGTTACAACGACACTTTGTCCCTTTGGTCTTTCTACAAGCTCCCAAACATCATTCCCAACAAATTGGTTTAACTCTTCTTGCATGGCTAAGATCCCAAACTCATCTAAAAGGACTTGATTGATGTTGGTGGGTTCAGTCATTGAGATAAAGGTAGAGTGGTTCACTTCCTTCCTAAGTCCATGCCTAGTCCTAACACCTTCAGAAGGGTCTCCTAAGATCAGTTCTTTAGGGTGACTTGAAGAGTATCTCCAATCTCTAGGAAAAGTGTGTGTAGGTTCAACCCTTTCCTCCAGATCTATATTTTCTACTCCTTGGGTAATCTCACGAATGCCTTCATTATTTTGGGGCTCTTCCCTCTTTCCCAAAATTTTATCATCGTCATCCTTAACTCTAAACTTCTTTGGATCAAATTCATCAAATACTACATGACTAGTCTCATCCACCCCCAATATCCACTTATTAAACACCCTAAATGATTTCCCCACACTTGAATATCCTAAAAATACTCCTCCATCAGATTTTGGGTCAAATTTCCCTAAGTGTGACTTCCCATTATTAAGATTGAAAATCTTACAACTGAAGACATGGAGGTGGGAAAGGTTGGGTGTCCTACCCTTAAGGATCTCATAGGGTATCTTATCAAGTTTGGTTCTAACATTCACCCTATTCAACACATAACAAGCTGTGTTTATCGCTTCAGCCCAAAAGTATTTTGGAAAAGAATACTTAATAAGCCTGGCTCTAGAGGCTTCAACTAAGGTCAAGTTCTTCCTTTCAACTACTCCGTTCTGCTAAGGGTTCCTAGGAGCTGAGAAGTTATGGCTAATCCCCTTATCCTCACAAAAGTTCAAATATCTCTTTTTCAAACTCTCCCCTATGGTCACTATGGATATTCAAGATCTCACAACCTAGCTTTTTTTGAATTCAAGTGAAGAAGGATCTAAACTCGTTAAAAGACTCATTCATATGTGACAGAATCATAATCCAAGTAAACCCCGAGTAGTCATCGACAATCACAAAACCATAGACCTTCTGTCCTAAGCTAGAAGTGCTAATGGGTCCAAACAAATCCATGTGAAGGACTTTTAAAGGTCTAGAGTAAAAAGTAGAATTGACTTGCTTTCTTAATTGGCGAGCATCACAATGGTGGTCTTTTGAGAACTTAAGCTTGGGGATACTAATTAGGTCTTTCTCGGTCACTATCCTAAGGGTTTTCATACTAGCATGACATAACTTCTTGTGCTACAATCATGAATCATCATCAGCAGTTTTTAAGGAAAATGAAGCAGCACATTCAATATTATTTAAATCAAGCATGTAAACATTGTTGATCCGCTTTCCCTATAAAATAGTGTTTTTATTTTAGCTTATAATACACGTATTAGCCACAAATTTTATGATGAAGCTCTAATCACAAAGCTGACTGATGCTGAGCAAGTTGTGTTTCAGTCCATCTACAAGAAAAATATTTTCAATCAAAAGGTTCTTGGAGATCCCAATTATACATGTGCCCACCACTTTTCTGGTGGTGTTGGCTCCAAGAGTAACCCTGCGCCCATCCCTAGCTTCCAGTGAAATTAATTGATTAGCATCTCCAATCATTTATCGTAAGCATCCACTGTCTAGGTACCACATACTCTTATGAGGCCTTTTATGAGAGCGAGCCTACAAAATCATCAAACGTCAGATTTAGGAACCCAAATATATTTGGGTCCCTTCTTCTGAAAACTAGAATGCAATGTATGTATGTTATACTGTGAATCATGCTATTTGGGTCTCCATACCCAATGTGTACTATGGTAAATGGTGCAAGTGTGTGCAAGGTGTCTTAACATGCCACCCTAAACATAACACTAAGAGAAGGATGTACTAATCTACTCAGGAGGTGATGCTTCTTTTTAAAGTTATGTGATGCTTGCAATCTTTCTATTTTTAAAAGCTTTGAGATTTTCTAATTTCTTAAACTCTTTTTCTAACTCAACAAGAGATGACTTCAAGGAATCACGTGCATCAGATAGTTTAGTATGCTTTTCGATTAATACATAAAACTCATCAAGTAAGGACATGTGATTGCTATCGATTATAGAATGATCTTTAAGAATAATTTCATGCTCATTTTGTAAATTTAAAAATCTTATTTTGAACTAGCATGAAACTCCTAATGCTTTTTTTATATGCTAGATTTAAATTGTATTAAAACTCCTAATGCTTTTTATTTGAAACCTATTTCTGATGAATCATGTTTATGGCATATAAAAATTGTTTATCCTTATTCCATGAAGAATATCATTTCCATTTAGGCTTAATATGTAGCTTGAAAGTTCATTAGGGATGTTAAGATCTTAAGAACTAGCCCGAGGCTAACCAAAAGGGGATGAATTGGTATTTTAAAAATTTTCTTAAACCAATGCACAATGACAAACCAAAATTACCACAGAAATGAAATTTCCTAAACCATAAACCCTTGTGAATGCCCTTCATAAGCTCCCCCAAAACAAAATCCTCTCTCTCTCTCTTCCTCTCCTCTAGGCTTTCTCAGGTCAAGACAACAACAAAAGATCTTCTAAAGTGAAGAACAAGAGCTCTTAAATAGAAGAGCTTTAGAATAGCTCATTAATTACAACTTGCCAACTTTATCGTCTAAGGCAATATAAATATCATCCTCTACTATCAGTGCAATTTAAGCCTATTTAGCCAGAATGATCTTGGACGAATAGAAGAAATATGTTCATATCGTCCAGGTAGATAAAATATCATCCTGTACGATTAGTTCAAATCATAGATCATCAGCTAGACAATCGCTCAAAAAGGAGATATGGATGATTCAAATTTAGTTGGATCATCGAGACCGATCTCATGATTGTCCTGGATCATTAATTCAAAATTGAGGAAAATTGTCCAGAACATTGCTTAAAATAACAGCTGCACGATGTTGATAGGCCATGACATCACTTTGAATACGAGCTAGCCGATGTTGATCGTCCAGGAGCAACTAAAGTTTTTTGAACTAAAAATCCCGGACGATTCTGCGATCATCCTGGATGATGTGATCGTATGAATCAAGCATTAATTGCTTTCCTTAATTATCAGATTAATTTAGACATGATTGTGTTAAATCATCCAGGCCGATGTCCAAAAATAATTCTTACCTAAATAGATCTTGTGGCTGATTCTTTTTGATTTGAGCATATCGTCATGGATGATACTAGGATCATCCAGGCTAATGATCTTAATGACAGATGTCATAACGAGGATGTTCTATTTAGGGTTTCTATTTTTAGTCAGATCATTCTAGCCAATATGGATATCAGCCAGGCCGATATACTCAAAATAGAAAATCCCAAAAAATCCCTTAAGTGTATGTGTGTACAAGATTACTTAGCATTAAGAACCACTTTTATAATGGACTCAAGAAACAAAAAATTATAAATTGACTCAAACTAAATCTACCCAATCTTGAGCTGGCTTGAGTTGCCTGATCATGTGGACATGAAAAGTTAGTAGGCAAGGCAGTCGCGGATAATCATGAATATTTTCTATTATCAAAAGTCTAATCCATAAACTCAGATTTTCAATATAGCTAATGAGAAAAAAATTTGCACTATATCCTTTATCACATAGCTGGCTAATACTTAACAAATTATGCTTTAAGCCTTTTATAAGGAATATGTTTTCAATAAAAAAAAATTTTGCAAGTTTCTGATCGTACTTGTGCCAACCACTTTCTTAGTGGTGTTATCTCCAGTATAACCCTGCCTCCATTCCTAACTTCTAGTGTTATAAATTGTATAGTGTCTTCAGTCATATTCTTTGAGCTACTGCTGTCCAGGTACCAAATGCTCTCAGGAGGTCTTTTATAAGAGAATTTCTAAAAAATAATTAAATGTTAGACTTGGGAACCCAAACAAGTTTGGGTTCACCTTTTGGCAAAATAAAACTTGATGTATGCATGACTTGACATAGTTTGTGCATTTTAGGTCTCCACACTAAATGAATTTTTTTTGTGTAAAGTATAAGTGTGTGCAATATGTCCACTCTTCCCACAAGAATAACATTTAACTCCAGGAAATGGGTTTCTCAATTTTCTATAACAAATATATCTCTTCTTGGTTTTAAAATTTTTGATCTCAAAATAGGATTAATAAAATTTTCATGTGTTGGGGGTTTCCTATTTTCCCCAAGAACTTGCACTTTCAATTTTAGAAATTTATTTAAGACTTCTAACACTTTCTTCTTAAAATTCAAACAGTGCTCTCTACTATCAGATTCATCCATAAAATACTTAAATTCTTTATTCAATTTAATATAGGATGATTTTAAAAGATCATTCTTTTAATTCAAGTCATCAAACTCATCAAGTAAGCTCATGTGGTTATTATCTATTAGTGCGTGATCTTTCCTAAGGATTTCATATTCTTTTTGTAATTATTATATTTGTAGGTTTAGATTAGCATGTACTTTCTTAAGTTTTCTATATGCATCATGAATTCTTTCAGAAACTTCTAATAATTTGATATAGGTTAAGTCATATACCTCTTGTTGATCTGACTGGTCAAGATTAACTGCTATTAAACAAAAGTTGGTGACTTCCTCCTCCTTTTATGTTTCTAATGAATTCGAAGCTGCGTCCGCCCAAAAAGCTCTTTAAAATCTCTTGTTGCCCTTCTTCACATTTACTTTCTCTTCTTCCTTCTCCTTATTAGGAATGGCTTTTAAATTTGGGTAGTCCAATTTTATATGTCTATGTTTCCTACATTCATAAAAAATAACATCATTAGAAACCTTAATATTTTTATTGAACTTATCTCTCTTTCATTGATGGTGTCTCTTATGCTTCCATTTTAGAAAACTTTTGAATTACCTAGTCATTAAGGCAATGTCATCCTTATCCTCAGGTTATGACAGATCACTCTCCAATCCCTCCACATTTAGTGCTATATTCTTCTCTTTTTACTGCTCACATGCATCAATTTGACTCACTCTTTGCTTGTAAGCAATTAGAGATTCAAGAAGATTATCAATAGAGTAAATATTGAAATCTTTAGGCTCTATAATAGCAGTTATTTTATCATCATAAGCACTAGGTAAACAATGAAACATTTTATTGATCATTTTAGCAATCGTTAGTTCCATACCTAATGCATGTAAAGAAGTGATTATTTGAGTGAATCTTGTTTACATGCCAGATATGGATTAATTTGGTTTCATGCAAAATAATTCATAGTCTTGTAACAAGATATTTAATCTAGATTGATTTACTTCATTAGTTCCTTCATAAGTAATACAAAGTCTATCCCATATGTCCTTTCTACTTTTGCAAGTGGAAACTTGCTTGTAATCTTTTGATTTAAGTGCACAAAAAAAACTATTTAAATATTTTGCATTTAGTTGTGCTAATCACATTCTTCTATGGTCCAGTATATAAAGGGTGTTTGAACTCTAATGCCATCAACTAATCTAGTCGGTCTAGAATACCCTTCTTGAACTAAAGTCCACATATGATAATATAGTAATTGTAAAAATGTAGACATGTGTGTTTTCAAAAAATCAAAAGGGATATTGTCAAATAACAGATGTCTAATGATCGAATACCCTTTCGATGTGTTTCAATTTCCAAAATTAGCCAATCTCATTTTTTTAAAAAATCAAATGGGATATTGTATAGTGATCTTCTCACGAGCAACTAGAAATACAAGAAGAAGAATGATAATCAAAATTACAAAGAGATCCTTATCTTTGAGTAACATTGTGAACCCTTCACATTCCACTTGCAAGAAATCTCTCTCAAACACTTTGTCATACTCTCTCTTTCAGTTGCCCTGAAAAATCTATAAGATAAGACTTTTTCACATCAGTTTTAGAGGACCTTTTATACTAAAGACACAAAAAACTGTCTACAAAACTAAAATTTTCAATTTTGATCATACATGATTGCACAGTATGATCGTTTATTCATATGTATGAATAGTTCAAAAATTGTTGTGTATGAACTCATTGTGAATCAGTACAAAATCATTTCATACACGAAGATCGTCCGATACAAACCCTATTCATCCGGGATGAATAGGTAGAAAATTTTTTATTTTTGTCAGGATAAAGGACCCCACAATTTTGTAACCTGCATGGCATACGTACGATGATGACATCGTACGGTATGATCTGTTACAAAAATTTTCAAGTTCGTAAGGACAAAAATTTGGGACAAAAAGGGACCTCATAAATTTATACTCTAAAAGGCATATACGAATTGTGATCGTACAGTACGAGCTATACTGAAAAGGGACCTGAACATTTTATATTCTAGAAGGCATGTACGAATTGGGATTGCACTGTACGATCCATACTTAAAAAAAAATCTTTTTGAATGAAATGGAACCCGTCCATTTCATACTCTGCAAGGTATGTACGAATCATGATTGTACAGTACAATTAATACTTAAAAGAATTTTCATTTATATTTGTTTGTCTGCTCAAAAGGAAAAATATCGGATTAAATCATAATGTTTGAATATAAATTGTATAGTACGATCAGTTTAAAAATTATATATTTTAAACTCTCCCCCAGTGTATGTGTGTGCACAGTTACTCAATTACAATCACACTATCTCAGACTCAGTAAAATGAAAAATATAGACTTCATTTATAATAAACCATAAATTGATCAAATTTAAAGTCTTCATAATCCGGAGTATGATTTTCTTGAAATGTTAGTACAGAAGAACAACAAAATAATATATCCAAAATATGTTAGGAGAAATAATAATCAAATAAATAATATTTAAAATCATAAAAAACATATATATTGCAATAATATAAACAATCAAGAACTAAATTGCAACTATATCGACACTGCTAACTTTTGCCTGTTATAAGAGATTTCAGCTTTTCTAAATGGATGTCAAGAGTGCCTTTTTAAATGGGATAATAAAAGAAGATGTGTTTGCAGAGCAACCCTCAGGTTTCAAGAATTTCAAATTTTTAATTTTTTTTTAATTAAAAATGGCTCTGTATGGATTAAAACAGGCACCAAGGACATTATATGAGAGGCTTAACACATTTATACTAGAAAGAGAGTTTTTTAAGGTGAGCGTAGACACCACCTTTTTCTAAAGGAAAGCAGGAGAAATAAAATTTAGTTGCCCTATTTACTGCTAAAGCTAAGTACATTATCTTAAGAAGTTTTATGGCCCAAGTTCTTTGGTTGAAGTAATAAATTTTAGATTTAGGATTACCTATAGGTATAATTTCAATTCCATGTGGTAACACTAGTGTTATCTATATCTCTAAAAATCCTATCAAACATTCTAAAACCAAACACATTAATATAAGACATCACTTTATTAGAGATCATGTTCCTAGAGGACACATTGAGCTATATCATGTAGCAACTAAAAACTAACTAGCTAAAATTTTTACTAAATCACTAGCCTTTAAAAATTTAAGTCTCTTAAGGACCAGATTAGGTGTCATAGACATAACTATATGAACTTGATGATTACTGAGCTCTAATTTTTTTTGTTTTTTTATCTTTCTTTTATTTTTATTTATATGTTTATTTTTATGCTGTTATTTCCATATTTCAATTTTAAATTATTTTTTGTTTCAAATTTTTTGTTACTACTAGAATGACATTTTTAGCTTGATTTTATTTTAAAAAAATATAAATAATGATTGACATCCCTACATCAGTTAAATGAAGAAACACTATTGATTATCTCTCTTCCTTTAACAATTTTAGCAATGTAATTTTCTCTTTGAAGCAAAAATTTATTTTAAATTAAAAGTTGGAATTTGAAATTGAGATCTTTTCTATTTTCTTATGGTAATATATCTCATATGAATAATATCCAAAGTTAATAAATTACTTTTAAGTTTTCTTGATTAGGTTGTTGTATTTGTCAAATAAAATGATTTTGATTTATTGTTTATTCTTCCTTATATTAGAAAGTGAGTCTTTCTTCTCTATTACCGTAAAGATATTTTCATAATTGAGAGTCTGTGAAGGTTTCAAAAGAGAGCTAGCTTGCAAAAATGATAAGAAGCATAAAATGAGTCCAAAAAAAACTAAAAAGTTACACAATGATTGCCAAATAATTAGAAGATACATAAATTGTATCAAAAATTAAAAGTTGCATAAAGTGCGCCAAAAAATTAAAAAGAGGCACAAAATATGCCCATAAAGAAATAAACTTCATTCTTTTTGAAACCTTTAAATCTTAGAAGAATTTACGTGCCACTTGATATCTCCGAAGACTTGATTCTTAAAACTCATGATTATTGTATAAGATATTTTTCTAAAATGATGTTTTGAACATATCATTTTTCTTGTCTAATTTTTTTTTATTTAGATTTTTTTTTCAAAAGACTTTTATCTTAGAAGGAATCTGAGCTGGGTTAACAGGATCAGTTGTTCTAATATTTTTTAGATTTTAGTGATGTTAATTCATTTCTTACTAATTTTTAATCCAATCACAAGGAATTATTTTCATTTTTTAGTACTGTTTGAAAAAAAAATTCTATGCACTTTATTATTTTTTATCATCTTTTCATTGTATTTTTATTTATTTTTGTATTTATTTTTGAGTTTTTACTTGTTTTTGTATTATATACTATTTAGTGGAAGTTTTTTTAAATTTTTCCTTTTTGTTATGTCAAAAGGGGGAGTAGTGTTGGTGTTGTATCTTTTGCTTGTTTTAGTAAAAAAAACTTAAATAAAAAATAAATAAAATATTTTCAATATCTATTTGATTTGAAATTATCTAAAAAATATTTGCAATCATTAAAAAGGAGGGAATTATTATAAATTTGGATTCAAGTATTATAATTATGATGATAATAAACATTCATGTTTCTCTACTACTATTACTATTGCACATCAATTTTAGTTGTCTTGCCTACTAACTTTTCTGGTCCACAATATCAATTGTAATTTAAGCTAGCTTAAGAATAGGTAGATTAGGATTGAGTTAGTATGTAATTTTAATTACAGTGGTTTTCACTTTTCTTGAACAAATGTAATAAGGTGGATCCTAATGCTAAGTAACCTTACACACATACACACGCTTAGAAGGAGAAATTTTATAAGCCATAGAGTTTTTTATTTTTGATCATATCGTACAAGATGAGCCAAAATCATCATGGACAATCAGTTAAAAATAAAAACCCTAATTAGGGCATATAGGTCAAGTAAACTTGAAAGCAAATTGTCCTAGAGGATCTTCCCATCGTCCTAGATGATATACTCAAATAAAAAATACTCAGCCACCAAACTCATTTAGACAAGATTTTATTTTTAAAATTTTATTCTAATCATTCAGGATGATTCAATATCATCCTGGATAATTTATGATAATCATGCCTAAATTACATCTGATGATTAAGAGAATAATTAAGTTTAGATTGATCGATCATATAATCTAGGATGATCGCAAAATCATACTAGGCAATCTATAAGAAAAACGTTAGCTTTCTCTTAAATCTGCTAGAAGACCTAAACTATCTGCTAGATGATAATGTCTGATTTTATATGAATCTTATATGATGATCAGTTATATTTCTACATCATCTTGATTTATCTCTTATATGTCTCAAACAATATGTTGGATGATAATGTATGATTTTAAACTAATCATCTTGGATAATGTCTACATTGTCTTGGATGATTAGTTATATCTTGGTATTATAATTATTTAGGAAGCCTAGATCATCCTAGATGTTCTTTTATGTCAAGTTACAAATTAGGACATTTTTTAAGGTCTTTTATTTAAGTTATCTCAATTACTAATGATAAAATATTTTTCTAAAATTAAATCTTAATGGAGCTTAGAGAAAGAGAAGGGGACGTTGAGAGAAAGAGAGAGAAATAATCTTGTGAGGGGGACTTTATGAGGTGGATCACAAAGTTCGCTCCAAACAAGGATTCATTCATCTTCTTCAAGCTTCATCCTAGGTTCCTTGGTGGCTTTAGGGAGAAGATAATCAGTATCAGATCAGGTTCTCTACTTACTCTAGGAGGGAGTCAAAGGATTCTAAGTTCTCTGCCTTCACTAGGAGGGTGAAAATGGATTTAAGGTTCTCTGCCTCACTGGGATGGTGGAAAGATTTAATAAGGGCTTCTCCACCTTACTGTGAGAGGAAAAAGAGAGTCACTAAAGAGTTAGTATAATATTTGGAGAGGGTTTCTTCAAGGAGTGGATGTAGGTCAAGTTGAGTGAAACATTATAAATCTTGTGTTCATTCTTATTACTTTTCCACATTTTAATTTCCTTTAATTTTATGTGAATTATTATATGTTTAAAATTTCTAATCTATTTTATTTATTGCTTCCACATCAAGGGTTGCTTTTGCTTGTTTTAAAATGTTTAAAAAGGTTTCAAAATGATTTTCTCTTTTTGTTTAAGAATTTTTAAAACTATCATTTCATACCCCTCTTGGTTAGCCTTGGGACTAGTTCGATCAATTTCCTTTAATTTTCTTCTCTAATCATCATCCCTTGTCCTTGGGGGTTTGAGTGAAGTCTATTTCAGTAGTCGATAAAGGTTCTTTGTCTGCTTCAGGAGGAAACAAAAGGAGTCGATTTATCTGCCTCATCGGTGTAGGTGAAAAGGAGGTTTTGTAAAGGCTTCTTTGCCTTGCTTTGGAAGCAAAAAGAGAGTCACTGAGTTTAGTGAAATACTTGGAGGGCGTCTTTGGGGAGTGGACGCAGGTAGATTTGACCAAACCACTGTAAATCCCTATGTTTTTTACTACTATTTTTTCAACATTTAATTTTCGCACTTTAAATTTTATTGCGGTAAATTTTGGTTTGGTTCAAGGTTGTGTTTTTAATTGAAAGATTTTTTTTTTAAATACAAATTCACCACCCCTCTTGGTTAGCTTTGGGCTAGTTAATTAAGGCTTAACATCCCTAATGAACTTTCAAGTGGTATTAGAGCGGGATTCCAAAAATCGAGTTTTTGAAAACTTTTAAATTTTGATCGATGTCTAACTCCAGTAATCATAATACTGTGGAAGGGTATTTAATTACCTGACCTCCTCTGTTTGATAATATTCCTTTTAATTTTTAGAAAACTTGCATGTTTATATTTTTACAATCGATTGACTATCTCATGTGGATGCATGTTAAAGATAGTTATACACCTCCAACTGGTAAACTTAATGGTGTTACTGTTCCACTTCCTTTTTCTGAATGAACTCTTGATGATAGGGATTTAGCTTAACTTAATGCAAAATATTTGAAGTATTTTTCTGTGCTTTAAAATTTGAAGATTACATGCATGTTTCAACTTGTAATACTGGTAAAGAGATTTGGGATAAATTATGTATCACTTATGAAGGACCAAATGAAATTAAGCAATCTTGATTAAATATTTTATTGCATGATTATGAACTTTTTTGTATGAAACCTTTTGAATCAATTTCTAAAATGTATACAAGGTTTACTAAAATTGTTAACTCTTTGCATGCCTTAGTAGAGAACTGAAAAGGTTAATAAAGTTTTGAGATGCTTTCTTTCTTACTTTGATGTTAAGATCACTGCAATCTATTAATCATAAGATTTGAATACTTATTCGATTAATAATTTACTTTGATCACTCATTAATTATGAGCAAGGGGTGAATCAAAGAAATCTTATACTAACTGAGAAAAAGAAGGAGAAAACTATGACACTAAAGGCTAACAACACAGACACTCATTCTTCAAAGTTTGAAAGCGATGATGTCACCTTAATCAGAAGGCATTTCAAAAGCTTTCTAAGGAAGAAGCAGAAGAGCCATCAAAAGTGGAATAAAGGTAAGGGTAGAAAAAATTTTAAAAATTCTAATAATACTATTTGTTTTGCATGCACGAAAACTAGGGCACGTTAAAGCTGATTGTCCAATACTTAAGGCTCACCCAAGCAAAGAGAAGGGTGAGGAGAAACCCAAGTTCAAAAAGGATAAAAAGAGGTTCCAAAAGGTGTTCTGGGCGAATTCTGCATTGGACTACTTCGAGACTGAAACTGAAGAGGAGACAATAAACTTATGCTTAATGGTAGACGATCATCTTGGTCAAAGTGACTAAGAAGTGATATATGAACTAACCTATGAGAAACTACTTGAAGTTTCTGAACCAATTTATGTATCATATAAAATACTTAAGAAATCTCATGCTAGTTTAAAATTAGATTTTTAAATTTATAAAAAGAGCATGAAATTCTTCTTAAAGGTCATTCTATAATTGATAGCAATCACATGTCCTTACTTGATGAGTTTGATGTATTAAACAAAAAACATACTAAATTATCTGATGCATGTGATTCCATGAAGTCATCTCTTGCTGAGTTAGAAAAAGAGTTTAAGAAATTAGAAAATCTTAAAGCTTTTAAAAATAAAAAATCATCATTACGTGCATCACATAACTTTAAAAAGAAGCATCACAGCCTGAGTAGATTAGTACAACATTTTCCTAGTGTTAGATGTTTTTTATGTGGCATGTTAGGACACCTTGCACACATTTGCACCATTCACCATAGTACACATTGGGTATGGAGACCCAAATTGCATGATTCACAACATAACACACATGCTTTGCATTCTAGTTTTCATAAGAAGGGACACAAACATGTTTATGTTCCTAAATCCGACGTTTGATGATTTTGTAGGCTCGCTCTCATAAAAGGCCTCATTAAAGTATGTGGTACCTAAACAGTGGATGCTTACGACACATGACTAGAGATGCTAATCAATTAATTTCACTGGAAGCCAGGGATGGACGCAGGGTTACTCTTGGAGATAACACCGCCAGAAAAGTTGTGGGTACATGTATAATTGGAAACTTCAAGAACATTTTGATTGAAAATTTTTTTCTTGTAGATAAACTGAAACACAACTTGCTCAACATCAGTCAGCTTTATTATTAGGGCTTCATCATAAATTTTTTGGCTAATACGTGTATTATAAGCTAAAATAAAAACACTATTTTATAGGAAAAGCGGATCAACAATGTTTACATGCTTGATTTAAATAATATTGAATGTGCAGCTTCATTTTCCTTAAAAACTGTTGATGATGATTCATGATTGTAGTACAAGAAGTTATGTCATGCCAGTATGAAAACCCTTAGGATAGTGACCGAGAAATACCTAATTAGTATCCCCAAGTTTAAGTTCTCAAAAGACCACCATTGTGATACTTGCCAATTAGGAAAGCAAGTCTATTCCACTTTTTACTCTAGACCTTTAGAATTCCTTCACATGGATTTGTTTGGACCCATTAGCACTGTTTACTTAGGACAGAAGGTCTATGGTTTTGTGATTGTCGATGACTACTTGAGGTTTACTTGGATTATGTTTATGTCACATATGAATGAGTTTTTTAATGAGTTTAGATCCTTCTTCACCAGAATTTAGAAAAATCTAAGTTGTGAGAACTTGAATATCCATAGTGACCATGGGGGAGAGTTTGAAAATGAGAGATTTGAAGACTTTTGTGATGATAAGGGGTTTAGCCATAACTTCTCAGCTCTTAGGACCCCTTAACAGAACAGAGTAGTTGAAAGGAAGAATTGGACCCTAGTTGAAGCCTCTAGAGCCAGGCTTGTTAAGTATTCTCTTCCAAAATACTTTTGGGCTGAAGCGATAAACACAGCTTATTATGTGTTGAATAGGGTGAATGTTAGAACCAAACTTGGTAAAATACCCTATAAGATCCTTAAGGGTAGGACACCCAACCTTTCCCACCTCCATGTCTTTGGTTGTAAGATTTTCATTCTTAACAATGGGAAGTCACACTTAGGGAAATTTGACCCAAAATTTGATGGAGGAGTGTTTTTAGGATATTTAAGTGTGGGGAAATCATTTAGGGTGTTTAATAAGTGGATATTGGGGGTGGATGAGACCAGTCATGTAGTATTTGATGAATATGATCCTAAGAAGTTTAGAGTTAAGGATGATGATGAAGTTAAAATTTTGGAGAAGAGGGAAGAGCCCATAAACAATGAAGGCGTTGGTGAGATTGCCCAAGGAGTAGAAAATGTAGATCTGGAGGAAAGGGCTGAACCTAAACACACTTTGCCTAGAGAATGGAGATACTCTTCAAGTCACCCTAAAGAACTAATCTTAGGAGACCCTTCTGAAGGTGTTAACACTAGTCATGGACTTAGGAAGGACGTGAACCACTCTACCTTTATCTCAATGACTGAACCCACCAACATCAATAAAGCCCTATTAGATGAGTTTTGGATTTTAGCCATGCAAGAGGAGTTAAAGCAATTTGTTGGGAATGATGTTTGGGAGCTTGTAAAAAGACCAAAGGGACAAAGTGTAGTTTGAACAAAATGGGTCATTAAGAATAAGGTGAATGATTTTGGTGTGGTGGTTAGGAAAAAATGCAAGATTGGTGGCTAAGGGGTACAACCAAATAAATGGGATTGATTTTGAGGAGCCTTTGCCCCTGTAGCTTGATTGGAAGCCATTAAAGTGCTATTAGACTTTGCCTATTTTAAGAGAATTAAGCCTTTCCAAATGGACATTAAGAGTGCCTTTTTAAATGGGGTAATAAAAAAAGATGTGTTTGTAGAGCAACCTCTAATTTTTTAGAGTTCCCAATTTCCAAAACATATTTTCAAATTAAAAAAACCTTATATGGATTAAAGCAGGCACCCAGAGCTTGGTATGAGAGGCTTAACACATTCTTACTAGAGAGGGAGTTTGTTAGGGGAGTGTAGACACCACCCTTTTTCTTAGGAGAGTAGAAGATGATTTACTCATTATTCAAATCTATGTCGATGAAATACTTGGATCTTATGATAAAAGGCTATATGACGATTTTTTAAAAATAATGAGTAGGGAGTTTATGATGAGTATGATTGGAGAGTTATCTTACTTTTGGGGTTTATCATAAGACAATTGGATGATGGAAACTTTCCAAATCAATCAAAGTATATAAAGGACATCTTAAAGAAATATGAAATGGATAAAGCCAAGCTAATTATAGCATAGCATGCATACATCACAATCTTCTTTTCATAAGATGGAACCAAAAGCTATTTGGGTTCGTAAATATGACTTCTGATGATTTATAGGTGTGCTCTCATAGAAAGTCTTGTGAGAGCATGTGGTACATGGTGAAAGTTTGTTAGGGATGTTAAGCCCTTAAGAACTAGCCCGAGGCTAACCAAGAGGGGGCTGAATTGGTATTTTAAAAAATTTCTTAAACCGAATCACAATCACAAACTAAAATCACCGTAGAAATCAAAGTGTGGAAAACTAAATAAATGCGGAAGTAGTACAAATAGAACACAGATATTTATAGTGGTTCAGTTAACTCGACCTACATCCACTCCCCGGAGGCACCCCCGCATATTACACTGCAAAAGTTACTCTTCTTTTGATCCCACAGTAAGGCGGAGAAGCCCTTACAAAAACTTCTTTCATCCAACCCTGGCGAGGTAGAGAACCCAACTCCTTTTGCTTCCTCCTGAAGCAGGCAGACAACCTAACTCCTTTTGCTTCCTCCTGAAGCAGGCAAAGAACTTTGATCGATTATTGAAGCTAACCTCTCTCAACAGTTCCAAGGATAAGAGACTAAGGTGGAAGAAGAAGAAGTGGAACAATGCTTGGAACAACCCTTGTGCATCCCCCTCACAAGCTCCCCTCACAAAATCCTCTCTCTCTCTCTCTCTCCCTCTCACTCCCTCTCCTCTAGGCTTTCTCAAGTCAAGACAGTTGTAAAAGATCTTTCAAACTAAAGAATAAGAGCTATTAAATAGAAGAGATTCAGAATAGCTCATTAATTATAACTTGCCGACATTATCGTTCTGTACGATCAGTGTAATTTAAGCCTAATAAGTTGGGACGATCTGGGACGAACAAATGAAAATTGTTTATATCATCCAGGATGATAAAATATCATCCTGTATGATTAGTGAGAATCATAGAATATCGGCCAAACAATCGTTCGAAAAGGAGATCTAGATGATTCAAATTTAGTTTGATCGTCCAGGCTAATCTCACGATCATCCCGAACAATTAGTTCAAAACTGATGAAAATCATCCAGAATGTGGCTCTGAATAACAGTTGGCTAATGTTGATCGGCCAGGAAATCACTCTAAACATGAGCTGGCCAATATTGATTGTCTAGGAGAAACTAAGGTTTTTTGAACCGGTCATCATGGACGATCCAGTGATCATCTAGGACAATGTGATCATATCAATCAAGCTTTAATTAATTTTCTTAATTACTAGATTAATTTAGGCATGATTTTGTTAAATCATCCAGGCCGATGTAATGGATTGACCCGGCCAATGTCCAAAAATAAATCTTACCTAAATAGATCTGGTTGTTGATTCTTTCTGATTTGACCCTATCATTCTGATCGATACAAGGATCATCCAAAACGATGTGCTTAATGACGGCTGCCTTAACCAGGATGCCCTAAGTAGGGTTTATATTTTTAGTCGGATCATCTAGACCAATGTACTCAAAACAGAAAATCACAAAAAATCCCTCAAATGTGTGTGTGAAAGGTTTCTTAGCATCAGGAATCACTTTTTCAATTGACTCAAGAAAGGGAAAGTTACAGACTTGACTCAAACTAAATCTACCCAATCTTGAGCTAGCTTGAGTTGCACTAGATCTTGTAGATGTGAAAGTTAGTAGGCAAGATAGTCTTAGAAAATCATGAATATTTGTTATCCTCAAAAGTCTTATCCATAAACTCAAATTTGCAATAATCTCCCCCTTTTTGATGATGGCAAACACAACCAGAAAATTCCAAGTAGTTGTGGTAGTTTAATAAACATAGTGTGACAAAAAAATATTTCACTAAATTCCAGAATCAAATTATAAGATACATTAGACTACTCCCCCTTTTAACATCATTAAAGGAGGAGGAAACTAAAAAAAAATAGAACAGACACTAAAATAACCATAAGAAAAATAAACTATAGAAAATAACAGCATAAAAAACTAGGAAAATGAGAGACCTTAATCATTAGATGGAGGAGGTGGTGGTGGTGGTTGCTGAAAGTATCTAGACAATGTGGCAAACTGTGCCCCAAATTAGGCCATGTCCTTGTCATGCTACTGCTGTTGGTGTGCAACATAGGCATCAAACTAGACCATATTCTAAACGTGCTGCTACTACTGGTGTGCTATATAAGTCTCAAAATGGGTCTCCCATTGATCAAATCTCTCCACCAATTGATCCAGCTGAGAGTGCTGGTGGAAAGGAACAGGTGCAGGAATAGGAGCGGGAGCCTCCTCCTGCTCGGCCCCCTGAGCTTTCCCATCCCTTGGGTGGAGATGAGTACTCTGATGGATGTTGAAGAAACTATTTGAGTAAAAGGGTGGCTGAAGGTTGGGAGGAGTAGGATATTGAAGGTTATATTTGGATTCTATAACATATATTATGATGTGTCCTAGAGAAAGATTGGGCTTACTTCTATGACTTAGATCTCAAATAGTAGTCAAATGCTCGATGTAACAAAAAATCAAGTCTATGGCATTGAATTCTCTATGGGTCATAATGTAAAAGGTAGTGAGAGAAAGAAGTGGAGTGCTATGGAATCGGTCAGTGGCTTTTGGAATAATAGAAGCGCAAAGGACATGTTTGATTGTCCTAGCTAGTCTCTTCAATATGAAAGTGGGCATTGGTGTGGAGAAGAATGTGATTTGCTGTAGACCAATCAAATTTAGGATAAAAAATGAGAGTATGCAGCTTATCCACAATGGTGGAAATCTGTATTAGTTATGCACAATCTTGGTATGTGATTTTGACAAGGCTTCGATTCACATAAGAAGTGAGAGCAGTGTAGGAAGAATTGATTTGAAGGTTGGCGTAAAATTTGAAAAGAAGTTCATAATTAAAGGGACTTACGAGAGTGAATAAAGCATAATGAGGTGTGAGTGAAAAGATTGAGTACTGAATAGGAGAGGTGGTTTGGATTGATTGATCTTGAGAGAGTAATGCTACAATCATTATATCGGTGGTACGCAGCCTGTTCGTCTGCCTCTTAAAATTGAGGGTCCAGCATGGCCTTTGAGGAGCTTCCAGACGTGTGACAAGCATGCTTACTGCCAACCACTAGTAAAGAGAGCAAGGAAAATGGGGAAAAGAAAGCCAAAGGGAAGAAGAGGTATGAAGAAAAATGGATGAATTGTGCTCTACTTAAAGAATCGGCCGGATCGTCTAGGATGATCGTAGGATTGTCCAGGCCGATCCGGTGTAATTATTATGGCTGGTCGATTGGTCAGAAAGGCGATCTGATCATCTAGGACGATCAGATATCATCTGGGATGATTAGATATAGGCGATTGTTCCGAGGAGTCTAGCTGGACAACGTTGAAAAAGTAGATCATCCAGGCTGATTAGGTGGATCGTCTAGGATGATGTTCAATAATTGATCAAACTGGCCAAATTTAAAACATTTTAAATTATGTGCCACGTGTTTCATCCAAGATGAATAGTGGATCGGCCAGGATGATTGTCCAAAAATGGATTGTCCCGGGTGATTTTAAAGATTTTAAACATACTAACATGTGTATCATCAATGATGAATAGGTGTATCAGATGGTACTATTACAATAAACACATCATCCAGGATGACAATGTATTGTCCAAGATGATCAAGATGATTGTAGTGGAGGATGGTCATATCATCCAGGATGATAGTGGATCGTCTAGGACGATGAAGAGTAGAAAAGTCAAAATGTTCACCAGATATAGTTTTTAAAGAAAGATGAGCCAATCATCCAGAATGATATAAATATCAGCCAGGATGATGTGACCAAAAATTAAAATCAGAGGAAGGATGGAGATGATCAGAGAAGGCCCAAAAATAATAAAATCAACTAAAAACAACAATGATAAAAAACAACAAAAGCATAAAATCTTGCAAAAAAACAAAGTTTTTTTTTGTTTTTGTTTTTTTTTTTTAAATCAAAGCATGAACATGATATAATATCCATGTTATTGATTTTAAAAATTTGTAAGTTAATGAGTTAACAACATCAAAAATCCAAAAAATGGTAAAAATATTCGATCATGTTAACCCTAAGCTCGGGCTTCTTTTAGGGAAAAAATCATCTTCTGAAATCAAAAGGCCTAACTCAAAAAAATCAATTAGATAAGAAAAAGAGATCTGATCAAGACTTGGTTTCAGAAAAATATCTTATAGAAAAATGTATCAAAGTAGTTTGTTACAATCTTAAAATTAGAAATCAAGTCCTTGAAAATCTCAAGTGATAGAAGAAATCTTCTAAGTTTTAAGAGTTCGAAGAAAGAAAGATAGCTTGCTTTTTGATGGGCTCATATTATGCCTCTTGTCCATTGAATGCGCACTTTATGCATATTTTTTATTTTTGATACACTTTGTGTATATTTTTTAATTTGGCATCATTGCGCATCTTTTGCTTTTGGAATCATTAGCCACTTTTTTTTTCATTTTTTTGCAACCTATATTCTTTTCTAAAAACTCTTAAATATTCTTAGTTGTGAGTATATCTTGTAGATATTAGAGAAGAAAAACTCACTCTCTAATATAGGGAAGATCAAACAATAAAATAGAATAAAAAATCTTATGAGAGATGCATTGATAGGATAATGAGAAATCTTGAAGTAACATAAAAACTTTGATTATTATAAATATAAGCTAGATTACTGTAGCAAGGTAGAAAATATCTCAATTGCAAAATTTGGTTGTTAATTTGAGATATTATTTTATTTAGGAAAAAAATTTCACCACCAAAATAGGTTAGAGAAAGAGACACAATCAATGGTGTTTTTACCCTTTAATAGATTTAAGAGATGGAAAAGATTGACTACAAGTTTTCAAAAAGACAAAAACAAGGCATAAGATATCAATTTAGTGATAATTTAAAAAAAAAAACAAATTAAGGCATAGAAAAATAAAGTACCAAAAATAAAGAAAAACAACTACAAAAAAAATAAACAACAAAAAAACTACAAAAAATAAAGCAAAGTAATCAACAAATAACAGATAAAAAATTAGTAGAAATCAAGTTCATGTATTAATGTCAATCACACCCAATCTGGTCCTTAAAGTGCTGAAAGTGTTGAAGACCAGTGTTTTAGTAAATATGTCAGGCAGTTGATTCTCAGTCTCCACATGGTGTTACTTAATGTCTCCCTTAGTCACATGGTCTCTAATAAAGTGATGCCTCATGTCATTGTGCTTAGTCCTTAAATGTTGGATAGGATTTTTAAAAATATAGATGGCACTAGTGTTATTACAAAGAATTGAGATGGTGCCTACAGTTAAAACCTAAATCTAGTACATGCTATTTTAACCAAAAGACTTGGGCCACACAACTTCCTAAAGCAATGTACTGAAAGTGAAAAGTGCAACAGAGTTTTGCTTTTTATTAGACCAATAGACTAAGGATTATCATATAAATTGACAAGTTCCAGAAGTACTTTTTTTATCCACCTTACATGCTGTGAAATCAGAATCAGAATATCCAATAATCTTAAAAGAAGTGTTGTGCCTAGGGTACCAGATTCCTAAGTTTTTGGTCCCTAAAAGGTATCTAAGAATTCTCTTAACTACAGTTAGGTTGGATTCCTTAGAGTCAGCTTGAAATCTAACACAAAGACAAACACTAGACATTATATCACGTCGGCTAGCAGTCAGGAAAAATAAAGATCCAATCATCCCTCTGTACTTCTTCTAATAAACAGACTTCCCACTTGGGTCCTTATCCAACATAACACTGGAGGTCATGGTAGTATTAATTTGCTTGGCTTTATCGATATCATACTTCTTCAAGATGTCTTTTATGTACTTTGTTTGATTTAGAAAGGTTTCATCTTCTAATTATTGTATGCTAAACCCTAAAAAGTAGGACAATTCTCCTATCATACTCATCTCAAACTCTCTACTTATTATTTTAGAAAACTCATCACATAATCTCTTATCAGAAGATCCAAAAAATATATTGTCCACATAAATCTGAATAATGAGTAAATAATCTCCTACTTTTCACAGAAAAAGCATGGTGTCTACGCTCCCCTTAACAAACTCCCTCTCTAGTAAAATTGTGTTAAGCCTCTCATACCAACCTCTAGGTGCCTGCTTTAATCCATATAAGGCTCTTTTTTAATTTGAAAATATGATTAGGAAATTTGGAACTCTCAAAACCTGGGGGTTGTTCTACTGACACATCCTCTTTTATTACCCCATTTAAAAATGTACTTTTAACGTCCATTTGAAAAAGCTTAAATCCCTTATAACAGACAAAGGCTAATAGCACTCTAATGTGTTTCAATCTAGCTACAGGGGCAAAGGTCTCCTCAAAATCTATCTCTTCTATTTGGTTATACCCCTTGGCCACCAATCTTACCTTATTCCTAACCACCACTCCATAATCATTCACCGTATTCTTAAAGACCCACTTAGTTCCAACTACACTTTGTCCCTTAGGTCCTTTTACAAGCTCCCAAATATAATTCCTTACAAATTGGTTCAACTCCCTTGCATAGCCAAGATCCAAAATTCATCAGAAAGGGCTTGGTTTATGTTGGTGGGTTTAGCCATTGAGATAAAGGCAGAATGGATCACTTCCTTCCAAAGTCCATGTCTAGTCCTAACTCTATCAGAAGGATCACCTAAGATCAGTTCTTTAGGGTGACTCGAAGAGTATCTTCAATCTCTAGGAAAAGTGTGTGAAGGTTCAACCCTTTCCTCCAGATCTATATTTTCTACTCCTTAGATAACCTCTTCTACTCCTTCAATATTTTGGTGCTCTACCCTCTTCTCCAAATTCTCTACACCAGTGGTAATCACTCCAACATCATCATCATCCTCAACTCTAGGCTTTCTAGGATCAAACTCATCAAACACTACCTGAGTAGTTTCCTCCACCACCAAAGTCCTCTAATTAAAAACCCTAAAAGACTTCACAACACTAGAATATCTTAAGAACACTCCTTCATCAGATTTTAGGTAAAATTTTCCTAAGTGAGACTTCCCATTATTGTGAATGAAAACCTTACAACCAAAGAAATAAAGGTGGGAAAGATTGAGTGTCCTACCCCTAACGATCTCATAGGGTGTCTTATCTAATTTGGCTCTAACATTCACCATATTCAACACATAACAACCTGTGTTAACCGCTTCAGCCCAAAAGTATTTTGGAAGTGAATACTCAGCAAGCATGGCTTTAGCGGCTTCCACTAAAGTCCGGTTCTTCCTTTCAATTATCCTGTTCTGCTGAGGGGTTCTAGGAGCTGAGAAGTTTTAGCTAATCCCCTTGAACTCACAAATAACTCCAAATCTCTCATTTTTAAACTCTCCCCCAAGGTCACTATGGATGGTTAAGATCTCACAACCTAGCTTTTTTTGAACCCAAGTGAAGAAGGCTCTAAACTCATTAAATGACTCATTTTTGTCTGACAGAAATCTAATCCAAGTGAACCTCGAGTAGTCATCGACAATCATAAAACCATAGACTTTTCTCCCAAGCTCGCTGTGCTAATGGGTCCAAACAAATCCATGTGAAGGACTTCTAAAGGTTTTGAGGTGCTAAAGTCCTTTAAGATGTGAAAAGTGGAGTGGACTTGCTTTCCTAATTGGCAGGCATCACAAAGGTGGTCTTTTGAAAACTTAAGCTTGGGGACACCTCTAACTAGGTCTTTCTTGGTGACTTTCCAAAGAGTTTTCATACTGAAATGAAATAATCTCTTGGTATGTTGTGATTGATTTCTCTAAAAATGGTCGAAGGAAGGAAACTCATGTTTTTGACTCTCAATCTCTGTTTCCTAAAAGAGGTTATTCTACTTTTGATTTAAAATCTTTTTCATATTTTAAATTAGTTTTTCGAAACTAAATTTTTTATCTCCCTACATTTTATTTATCATATAAGAATTTTTTACAAGTTGTTGAATCTAACTCATAATTTTCTTAATCAAAAAATTTGCTTTGTCAATAGGATGGGTTTACTTTTGTTTTTCAAGATTTAAGAAAGATAGCATATTCAAAAAATTGGCCAATGATTCTAAGAATAAAAGATGCACAGAGATGTAAAATTGAAAAAAAGGAGAATATACAAAGTGTAATAAAAATCAAAAGATGCGCAGTGCACCAACCAATTGTCAAGAGGCATAAAATGAGCCCACAAAATTTAATGCTTACCATTCTTATACTTTTTAAAAGCTTAAGAAAACCTTTGATACTTTTGATACTTGAATTTGAAAATCTTGATTTATAATTCAATAATTCATGCATTGATCTTCTATTAGATATATTTTATAGAAGGAGTTTTGAAAATTGACTATTTCTTTCTCTAATTTATTCCTTGATTTAGATATTGAATTAAAAAGTTTTTGAGCCTTTTTAAAAAACTTGAGTTTTAATTATCAAATTCTAAATTTCTAACCTTTTTTGGGCTATGCGTTATCAATCCAATTCTACTAAGTTTTTGATTAAAATCATGAGGTAACTTTCTCATTTTAAGAATATTTGTTTTGTTCACTAGATCAGGGGATTGTTTTTTTAATCATTGTGTTTTTATTGTTTGTGCCCCTTCTCTTTTTGATAATGTAAAAGGGGGAGAACGTATTGTTGAATTTTTTGTATAATAAAAACAACAAAGATATTTTTTATCTCCCCTATTTTTTAAAAAAGTTTATTCTAGTGAGGGGAACAGTAGGAGAACTTTTTTTTAAAAAATTCAAATTGAATTGTTTGCCATCATTAAAAGGGGAAGATTGTTGCGGATCTATTTTAATGGTTTATAATTTCGATGATAACAAACACTCTTATTTCTCTACGACTGCCTTATCTACTGACATTTCAGGTTCACACGATCGGACTACAATTTGGAATCAGCTCAAGATTGGATAGACTAGGTCTGAGTCAGTTTGTACCTTTTTTTCTTTCTTTTTTTTTTTAAAAGAAGCTGAAGCTAATGTATTAAAAATCAAGTAAAGAAACTACAAGCATTATTCCTCCTTCAAAATTTTAAAGAATAAACGAGGAATCTTATTCTCTAAGCAATCTACCCACTACAAGCTACTAAAAAGAGCATAGTTAGCACAATAATTTGCTAACTTATTGCAATCTCTACTTATACCATTAAAAAAGACAAAATTAAAGCTTAATAGAAATTCCATACCATCATCTTTGAACCTTACTGTCTTCGAAGCATTTTTGAAATAGGAAAAGATATTTGAATTATCCCCTTCTATGAAAATTCTTTTGTATTTGAAAATCCAATCTTTTATTTCCTCCTTTAGAGAATGAATGGCAAGAATCTCCAATTGAGCTATATCATAATGTTGAAGAGATTTCCCATAAGAAAATAAGAATCTTCCATAACTATCACGAAATACAGCAGCAATTCCAGCTTTGCATGAGGATAAAACAGATGCATCAACGTTAACTTTTAGCCAATTCGGTGGAGGAGGATGCCAAGTTTTAGATAGTCTTGCTGACTGATTAACATTCCAAAAGCCCAAATTGAAATGATTAAATTTCGGGGAAACCATGGATTGGCAAATAGCATTAGAAGCTAAGTAAGTTGAATTGTGCAAGATCTCCATCAGAACATACAGGGACTTCATCCAGATCTCATTTATTCTTATTTACATTCTCTGTTTCGCCTTCCTTCATATCAGAAAGAACCATATTTTTTACTTCCATAGCTTCCTTCAACAGATTGATGAAATTACCTTTATCTTCATTATGCATCCCTTCTTCCATGAGATTATTCTCTGATACGACTCTAGTCATCATAGAATTATTCTTCTCATTAAAGACCTTTGATGGCCATCCTGTCTTCTCCAGAGTTTCTTTCATGATTTTTCCTTTCCCCTTTCCAGGGATTTCAGTAACTTGTTTCTTCATCAATTGACCTCCTTCATTAATGTTTAAAGGCTTGTTCTCCATCGAAGCTGTTTTAAATCCAGTAAACACCAACGATCTTTCGTCTCCAAAAGCCGGCGGTGACGATGAAACATCACGAGATCCTCCATAGCTTGCTCGTCCAGTTGAACATTGATCCTCCATGCCGGCTACGACCGATGGAGGCCGGCGACCGTTCATCGTCATTGAGCCGACGACAAAGCCGCACAAAATAGTAATTTCAAAATAACAAAATTTTGAAAACTCAGACTCTCTCTCTCTCTATTTTCTCTCTCTAGCGGGTGACTCAATTTCAAAATAACGAACATTTTTTTCTTTCTTGAGTCAATTATATTTGGTGTGGCTCCTGACAATTTGTAACTTAGAAGCTTTTCCGTTGTTCCCTAAAGATTTTTGTTTTTGGTAACGTCGTCCGGGATGATATTTATATCGTCCTGGATGATCTGTCCAAAAGTAGAAACCCTACTTATGGCATCCTCATTAAGGCAGCCGTCATTATGCAAAAACATTGTCCTGGATGATTTTGTATCGGCCAGGATGATAGGCTTAATTTAGAAAGAATCTGCCACCAAATCTATTTAGGAATTACTTATTTTTGGACATCATCCCGGTGGATCATCCTAGACTATAAAATATCGTCAGGGATGATCCATGATAATTTTTTGAAAATTTCTCTGGAATTTATGGAAAGCAATTATGACTAGATTGTATGATCAAATTATCCTGGACGATCGTCAGATCGTCCTGGCTGATATGCTAGGCGATTGGACATCGGACAACTCTTTTTCAGGTGATGTTCAGGATAATATTCCACAATTTATACTGATCATCCAGGACGATATTAGTATCATCCTAGACGATAATGTTGGAAACTTGCATTAATGAGCTCATTTTGAGATCTTCTATTTAAGCTATGACATGACACTTTGTAAGAGTCTTTGGCATCCATTGTAGCTTTGTTCTTTTGGGGGAAATTTGAAGAGAGAGCTTGAAAGGGAGTGAGGAACAGGTGAAGTCTGAGAAAGGGAGAAGATCCTGTGTCGGGGGACTCAAGGAAGTGTGGAGGGGGATTCCACATGGTAGCTCCGGCAGGCTTGCACCTTAATACCGTCGGATTCAAGGCATGTCTCGAGGGAAGTTCACCAAAGAAGAAGTTCTCTTTGTATCAAAGGATCCGGTGACTCTGCCGCACCAGGGAAGGTGGAAGTAATTTTGTAAGGACTTCTCCATCTAGCTGTGGCGGCTAAAGGAGAGACACTTAGTTAGTGCAATACTTGGAGGGTGCCTCCAAGGAGTGGATGTAGGTCAAGGTTTGATCGAACCACTATAAATCTGGTGTGTTCTTTCCTTTATTACATTCGCATTAATTTTTGCACTTTGGTTTTCATTATGGTGATATTGGATTGAGTATTATGATCAAAAGATATTTTATTACCAATTCACCTCGCTTTTTATTATCCTTGGGACTAGTTCAATAGGACTTAACATCCCTAACAAACTTTCATGGTTCACCTAAAATTAATTCTTTAGGATAGTTTTAAGAAAATTTCAATTCTCTAAGCAAAGGGTTTACTTTCTCTAAAAATTCATCCAAATTAATTTTCTCAATCTTTTGATAGTTATTTTCTATTTCATCATCTTCCAAATTTGTCTCTTCCAAAAATTTAGATTCATCAAATATAATATGCGTGATCTCCTCAACATTCAAAGTTCTTTTGTTAAATACTCTAAATAATTTTTTAACACTAGAGTAACCAAGAAAAATTTTTTCATCTAATTTTGGATAAAATTTTCCTACGGTAGATTTTCCATTATTATGTTTGAACACCTTACATTCAAAAACATACAAATGTGACAAATTAAAAGTTCTTGCCTTAATAAGCTTATACGGTATTTTGTTTAATTTCGATCTAATATTCACTCTATTTAGAACATAACATACAGATCTGACCGCTTTAGCCTAAAAATATTTTGGAAGTGAATATTCTACCAACATGGCTCTAACAGCTTCAAAAAATATTTTGTTCTTTCTTTCGACTATCCCATTCTGTTGAGGGATCATAGGTACAGAAAAATTAACATTAATCCCTTATTCATTATAAAACTCTTCAAATTTTTTATTTTTAAATTCAATGTCGTGATAACTTTAAATTATTCAAATCTCACATTCTAGTTTTTTCTAAATCTAACTTGAAAAATCTCTAAACTTCTCAAATGATTCACTTTTATGAAACAAAAATTTAACCAAAGTGAACCTCAAGAAGTCATCAACTATCAAAAATTTGTATACCTTCCCTCCTAAACTAACAGTGCTAACCGATCCAAAAAAATCATTATGTAAAATCTCTAAAGGTTTGCTTGTTCTAAGATCCTTATTAGAATGAAAATAGGACTTCACCTATTTTCCTAATTGACATGAATCGCAAAGGTGATCCTTAATAATGTAGAGTTTTGGTATACCTCTAACCACATCCTTTTGGGTAATTTTCCTAATGTTTTTAATAATAGCGTGACAAAGTCTCCTATGTCATAACCATGATTCATCAGAAAGAGGTTTAAAATAAAAAGCATTAGGAGTTTTAATACAATTTAAATTTAGCATATAACATTGTTTATCCTTATTCCATACAAAGTATCATCTCCATTAAACCATAACATGTAGCTTGAAAGTTTGTTAGGGGTGTTAAGCCCTTAAGTACTAGACGGAGGCTAACCAAGAGGTGGGTGAATTGGAATTTTAAAAATTTTCTTAAACCAAAGCACAATCACAAATCAAAATCACCACAGAAATAAACGCGAAAGCACTAGAAATTGAACACAAAGATATATAATGGTTCAGTCAACTCAAACTACATCCACTCCCTTGAGGTACCCTCCGAGTATTGCACTGCAAAAGTGACTCTCCTTTTGCTCCCACAGCAAGGTGGAGAAGCCCTTAAAAAACATTCTTTTCTCCAACCCCGACGAGGTAGAAAACCCAACTCCTTTTGCTTCCTCCTGAAGCAGGCAGAGAATATAAGTCCTTTTCCTTCTTCTTGAAGCTAGCAGAGAACCTCGATCAATTGCTGAAGCTCAACTCTTAACCCTCCCAAGGACAAGAGACTAAGGTGGAAGAAGAAGAAGTGGAATAATGGTTGGAGTAACCCTTGTGAATCCCCCTCACAAGTTCCCCCTCACAAAATGCTCTCTCTCTCTCTCTCTCTCTCTCTCTCTCCCTCTCCTCTAGGCTTTGCCAAGTTAATATAGAAGCAAAAGATCTTCCAAGGTGAGGAATAAGAGCTCTGAAATAAAAGAGGTTTGAAATAGCTCATTAATTGCAACTTTCTGACTTTATCTTCCTGTAATACCAAAGAAAATTAAGCCTAATGAGCCGGGATGATCTGGGATGAATAGTTTAAATTTGTTCATATCATCGAGGATGATAAAATAATATCCTGTACGATTAGTTCAAATCACAGATTATCTGCCAGACAATCACTTAGAAAGGAGATCTAGACGATTCAAATTTAGCTAGATCATCCGGGCGGATCTCATGATCATCCCTGATGATTAGTTTAAAACTGAGGAAAATAGTCCAGAACATCACTCCAAATAATAGCTGGCCGATGTTGATAGGCTAGGTCATCGCTCTGAACACCAGCTGGCCACTATTGATCGTCTAGGAGTAAGTAAAATTTTTTAAACTGATCATCTCGGATGATCCTGCAATCATCCAGGATGATGCGATCGTATGAATCAAACCTTTATTTCTTTCTTTAATTACCAGATTAATTTAGGCATGATTGTGTTAAATTGTCCAGGCCGATGTAATGGATCGGCCTGGCCGATGTCCAAAAATAAACCTTACCTAAATAGATCAAACAATTGATTCTTTCTAATTTGAGCATATCAACCTGACCGATACTAGGATCATTCAGGATGATGTACTTAATGATAGCAATCTTAACCAGGATACCCTAATTAGGGTTTCTATTTTTAGTCGAATCATTTTTAGCTGATATGGATATCAACAAGGACGGTGTACACAAAATAAAAAATCACAGAAAATCCCTTAAGTGTGTGTGTGCAAGGTTACTTAGCATCAGGAACCACTTTTATAATGGACTCAAGAAAGGAAAAAATATAAATTAACTCAAACTGAATCTATCCAATCTTGAGTTGGCTTGAGTTGCACTCGATCATAAATGTTAGTAAGAAAGGAAGTCGCAGACAGACATGAATGTTTGCTATCATCAAAATTCTAATTCATAAACTCAAATTTGCAATAATCTCCCCCTTTTTTATGATGGCAAGCACAATCAGAAAAATCCAAGCAATTTTGATAGTTTAATAAAAATAGTTCAATAATAGGTAGTTCACTAAATTTTAGAATCATAATATAAGATACGGAATACTACTCCCCCTTTTGACATCACAAAAAGGAGGAGAAATAAAAAAAAAATAGAACATAAATTAAAATAACCATAAGAAAATAAACTACATAAAACAGAAAATAAACTAGTTAAATGAGGGACCCTATTCATCAGACGGAGGATGAGGTGGTGGTGGATGCTAAAAGTAACTGGACAATGTAGCAAACTTTTCCCCAAACCAGGCCATGTCCTGGTCGTGCTACTACTGCTGGTGTGCAACAAAGGCATCGAACCGGGCCATGTCCTCAGCGTGCTGCTGCTGCTGGTGTGCTATGTAAGTCTCAAAGCGGGTCTCCCACTGATCGAATCTCTCCACCAACTAATCCAGCTGAGAGTGTTGGCGGAGAGGAATAGGTGTAGGATTAGGAGGGGGAGCCTCCTCTTACTTGGACCCCTAAGATTTCCCATCCCCTGGGTGGAGATGATTACTGTGAAGGATGTTGAAGGAACATTTTGAGTAGAGTGGTGGCTGAAAGTCGGGAGGAGCAAGATATTGATGGTTGCATTTGGATTCTAGAATATATGCAATGATGTGTCCTAATGCAAAATTGGGCATCCTTTTATGACCTGGATCTAGAATGGTACTCAAATGCTCCATGTAGCAAAAGATCAGTTATGTTGCATTGAATTCTCTATCGGCCAGAATGTAAAAGATATTGTGGGAAAGAAGTGGAGTTATATGGACTCGGTCATCGGCTTTTGGAATAACAAAAGTGCGAATGATGTGTTGGATCATCCTAGCATCTTTAAGTAAAGAGCAAGTCTGTCCAACATGAAAGTGGGTGTTGGTGTGGCGAAGAAAGTGATTAGTTGTAGACCAGTCAAAGTCAGGATAAGAACATAAAGAGGTATAAGTGAAAAGGTTCAGTACCAGATAGGAGAGGTGGTTTGGATTGATTGATAGGGAGAGAGTAATGTTGTAATCTTTGTATCGGTGGTAGGTAGCCTGATCGTCTGCCTCACAAAATTGAGGGTCTAGCATGGCCCTCGAGGAGCTTTCAGATGTGTGACGAGCACGCTTACCGCCAGCCATTAGCTGGAAAATAAAGAAATAGGAAAGAAGAAAGTTAAAAGGAAGTAGAGGTGTGAAGAAAAAATGGCTAAATTGGGCTCTATTTAAAGAATAAGCCGGATCATCCAAGATGATCTGGTGTAATTCTTGTGGCTAGTCTATTAGTTAAAAAGGTGGTCCGATTGTCAAGGATTATCAGATATCATCTGGGATGATTAGACTCAAGCTATCGTCCCAAGGAGTCAGGCCGGATGACCGTTAAAAAAGCATATTATACAGGCCAATTATGTGGATCGTCTAGGATGATGCTCAATAATTGATCATACCGGCCAAATTTAAAATATTTTAAATCATGTGCAATGTGTATCGTCCAAGACAAATAGTGGATCATCAAGGATGATTGTCCAAAAATGGATTGCCTCGGGCAATTTTAAAGATTTTAAACGTACTGACACGTGTATCGTCTAGGGATGAACATGTGTATCGGACGGGATGATTATAATAAATGCATTGTCCAGGACAAAAATGGATTGGCCAGAATGATCAAGATGATTATAATAGAGGACGATAATGGATCGTGCAGGATGATGAAGAGCAAAAAAAGTTAAAATATCCAGTAGATTGAGTTTTTTGAAGAAAGATGAGCACATCATCCAAGAAATATAAATATCATCAAGGATTATGTGACAAAAAATTGAAATCAGAGAAAGGAAGGAGATGATCAAAGAAGACCGAAAAACACTAAAATCAACTAAAAACAATAACAATAAAGAACAAAAAAATATAAAAAACAAAACTAATAAAGAAACAAATTTTTTTTTTTAATTTTAATCAAGGCATGGACATGATATAGTCTTCACGTGATTGATTTCAAAAATTTATAAGTTAATGAGTTAACAATTAAAAAAAAAGGTAAAATATTTGATTATGTTAACCTTAAGCTCAGACTTCTTCTAGGGTAAAATCGTCTTTTAAAATCAAAAGGCCTAACTCAGAAAATCAATTGGATAAGAAAAGGAGATCTGATCAAGACTTAGTTTCAGAAAAATATCTTATAGAAGAATGTATCAAAGTAGTTTGTTACAATCGCAAAATTTAAAATCAAGACCTTGAAAATCTCAAGTGATACATGAAATCTTCTAAGTTTTAAGAGTGTGAAGAAAGGAAGATAGCTTGCTTTTTGATGGGCTCATTTTATGCCTCTTGCTTATTGAATGACGCACTTTATGCACCTTTTGAATTTTGATGCACTTTATGTATATATATATTCAATTTAGTGTAATTGCGCATCTTTTGCTTTTGACATCATTGACTAGTTTTTTTTAAAATTATTTTTTGCAAGATAGATTCTTTTCCAAAAACTCTTCAATATTCTTAGTTGTGAGTATATGTTTTAGATATTAGAGAAAAAAAACTCACTCTCTAATATAGGGAAGAACAACCCATAAAATATAATCAAAAAATCATATGAGAGATGCTTTGACAGGATAATGAGAAATTTTGAAGTAACATAAAAACTTTGATTATTATAAATATAAGCTAGATTACTGTCGCAAGGTAGAAAAGATCTCAATTACAAAATCCAGTTGTTAATTTGAGATTGACATTTGTATAGAAAAGATAATTTCATCAGAAAAATAGGTTAGAGGAAGAGACCCAATCAATGGTGTTTTTATCCTTTAGCAGATTTAAGAGATGTAAAATATTGAATACAAATTTTCAAAAAAGAAAAAAAAAACAATTCATAAGATATCAATTCAATGATGATCCAAAAAAGAAACGTGTTAAATCAGCATAAGTAAAATATGACCAAAAAAGTAGAGAAATAAACCATCTAATTAAAGAAGAAAGGAAAGAAAAGAAATTAACAACAAGCAATTGATCAGAAAATCATGTAGCTCAGATTTGATTAAGAAGCAAAATTAAGTAATTAAGAGTCATGAGCCTCCTCATTCCAAATACCATATGCTCTCACGAGACCTTTTGTGAGAGCACACCTGCAAAATCATCAAATGTCAGATTGAGGAACCTATACAGGTTTGGTTTCCTTTTTATGAAAAAAAGAATGCGATACATGATTATTATGTAGTGAATTATGCAATTTGGGTCTCTACACCCAATGTGTACTACAGTGAATGGTTCAAGTATGTGCTATGTTTCCTAATATGCCACATGAAAAACATCTAACACAAGAAAAATGATTTCTTAATCGATTCGGGTTATAATGCCTCTTCCTAGTTTTTGGCTTTAGATCAAATGTGAGTGTAATCCAATTTTTCTTATGTGCATCCAATTCATCTTTAAACCTCGAGTTAGTATTTTCTAAAGCAGCATTATCAATTCTTAAATTGTGCTCCCTCTGTTCAGATTTCTTAAAATCAGATTCAAGTGAGGTGTGTGATGATTTTAATGAATCATGTTTAATAACCAACTCAGAGTATTCCTATTCAATTCATCAAACTCATCAAGCAAATAAAAGTGATTACTATCATTTTGGAGGTGATCTTTACTCAAAATTTCAAGCTCTTTTATAAATCTAAAAACTCCAATTTCAAACTAACATGGGTTTTCATTAGTTTTCTATATGATGAATGAATTTTCTCACATATTTCAAGCAATTGATCATAGGTTCGTTGGCATACCTCTTCTTGGTCAGATTGTTCAAGATGATCATCGGCCATTAAGCATAAGTTTATGGTTTCCTCCTCCGCCTCACTCTTAGAGGAGTCTAATGCAGATCCACCCAGAATGCCATTTGGACATGCTTCTTATCCTTCCTGAACTTCGGTTTCTCCTCACTCATTTCTTGGCCTGAGTGATCCTGAAGTGTAAGACAATCACTTTTGACATGTCCATGCTTTCTTCATTCAAAAAAAAAAACATGAAAAGAACTTTTAAAATTTTTGCTATCCTTACCTCTTTTCCAACTCTCATGATGCTTATGGCTTTTTCTTAGAAAGTTTTTGAATTGTATAGTGATGAAGGCAACGTCAACGCTTTCAGACCCAGAAGAATTTGTATTTGTTTCATTTGCTTTTAGTGCTATATTTTTTTCCTTTTTTCTCTCACGTGCATCCAAATTTCTTTGAGTCACTCCTTGCTCATAAACTTTGAGTGATCCAAGTAATTTATCAATCGAATAACTATTCAAATCTTTGGATTCGTTAATTGCAGTAATCTTAGCATCAAAGGAAGAAGGCAAACATCTCAAAATTTTATTAACCTTTTTAAAATTTGTGAGTTCTCTTCCTAAAGCATGCAATGAAGTAATAATTTTAGTAAACCTTGTATATATTTCAGAATTTGATTCATGAGGTTTCATACAAAAAAGTTCATAATCATGCAAGAGAATGTTTAATTGGGATTGCTTAACTTAATTAGTTCCTTCATAAGTAATGCATAATTTATCCCAATTTTTTTTACCCGTTTTGCAAGTTTAAACACGCATGTAATCTTCTAATTTTAAAGCACAGAAAAAATAGTACAACCATTATGATTTTTTTTTTGAGAAGATGCAATAGCATTAAAGAAAGAAAAAAGGAAACAAGATACAAAGTACTTAAGTGATAGAATATCTATCACTCTCCTCCTTTAACAAAGAATAAAAATAAGGAGGAACCTTATTAACTTCTAAAACATCCCAGAAAAAATCCCCTTTCAGAGCAAAGTTAGCACACCAATGAGCTAACTTATTACAATCTCTACTAACAGACTGAAAAAGAGTTACCTCAAACCTTTTAAGAAAATCAAAATCTTCCTTTGACGGAAGAACCAATCCTTTATTAGCAAACAATTCTTGCAGATAGCTAATGACATTAGAGCAGTCGCTCTCAATAATGAGACCTTTAGCTTCCATCATTTCTTCTTTCAAAATATCTTTTATCGATTAGAACGCCAATAAATCAAGAAAGCCAATGTCTCAATGCACCACCGATAATCCAAAAGATAGAATCATCCTTCCTTTGTTATCTCTGATTATACCTCCTATTCCTGCTTTGTTAGAAGGAAGAAGAGAGGCATCAATATTTACCTTAATCCAACCAGGTGGAGGGGGATGCCAAAAGGAAGAATTCAACTTGAAAAGCTGGTTAGCATCCTAGTGGTCCGAGTATGGATTAGTAGATGAAGAGGCTGCATTGATAATGGCATTTGATAAAATAAATTTAGCTCCCATTTCACATCCTTCATGAACAAGTTTATTTCTACTCTTCCAAGAGTTGAAAACCAAAGAACAATAGATTTTTGCAATTAAACAGTCATTCTTCATCATTTTATTAAAGAAAAGAAGACAATCTTGAAGACAATTGAAAACCGGTATAGAGAATAACCAATTATTTGCCAATTGGATAATTTGAATTAATTTCAAACATCTCACAGCCACATGTTCACCATCTTCTCTCACACCGCAGCCTCTAGGACAAAGATTATTATTCAATAATCTTTTATGCATTAAAACATCACAAGATGGAATTGCATCCTTTAACATTCTCCACTAAAAAAATTGAATCTTGGTATTGAGTTTCAGCTTCTTAATGTCCTTCCATTGATTAATGAAAGACAGATTAGTATCTTCCACTGTTAATTTCCCCTCTCTAGCCATAGCAGCAATAGTCTTCCCGGAGAAGCTTTTCATCTGTTCTACCTCATCTTCGTCTTTGTTCAAATAAATTTTAATATTGCTGATTAACGTTACCAGCTCCTCTCCAAAGAAACTTTTAAGTTTATCAATAATCCAGTCTCCATCTGAAATAAATTCAGAAAGATTCGGCAAATTTTCATCCCCTACTACGATGAATGTTGTCCACTTTTCCAAGTTTCTATCCATAATCCAATTATCTTTAATGATGTTAATGGAAGATCCATCTTTAATCTTCCATTTCACAATGTGTCTCAGCATTTTAGCTCCACTGAGAATTAATCTCCAAGATGGCGATGAATATGGTCTTCTTTCCACATCCCAGATTTTCCTACCATACTTAATAGATAAGGATTTATTCAGTAAGGAATGAGGATTTTTTAAAAAATTCCAGGTAAGTTTCGCTCTGAGAGGTTCAACTGAGTCAATAGCAGCTAATAAACCCAGACCACCTTGGCTTTCCGGAACGCATACATCCTTCCAAGCAACATAATGGATCCCATTACATCCATTGTTTTTACTCCATAGAAAATCTCTGCTTAATTTGTTCAATTTCCTCAGAATACTTAATTCAACCAAGGAAAGCGAAGAATACAAAACATGAAGAGCTTGAAACACAGTTTTTAAAAGAACCACTCTTCCCAGCATAGAGATGAATTTGTTTCCCCATATATCCAATTTTGATGCAGCTGTCTCCAAAATTATAGAATGATCGGCTGTACCAAGTCTTTTCAATGACAATTTGATGCCCAACTAATTAATTTCTTTGACCTCCATAAAACCCATAAGACTACATAATTTCCTCCTCCTCCTTCTTTCCATTTTATTACTGAAAATAATTTATCTATAGTCCATTCAGTAAAAGGAAGTGGAACAGTAATGCCATTCAATTTTTTAGTTGGAGGTGTATAACCAACCTTAACAAATATCCACATGCGATAATCAATAGATTGTAAAAATGTAGACATGCAAGTTTTCCAAAAAAAAAGGGATATTATCAAACCATGGTGGTCAAGTAATATAATACCCTTCTACAGTATTAAGATTTTTGTTGTTAGCCATGGATCAAAATTCAAAAAAATTTCAAACTTAGTTTTTACGAATCCCGCTCTGATACCACTTGAAAGTTCATTAGGGATGTTAAGCCCTTAAGAACTAGCCCAAGGCTAACCAAGAGGGAGGGGGGGGGGGGGGGGGGGGGGGGGTGAATTGGTATTTTAAAAACTTTCTTAAACCAAAGCACAATCACAAACCAAAATTACCACAGAAATCAAAGTGTAGAAAAATAAATAAGCGCGGAAGCAGTGAAAATAGAACTAGAGATTTATAGTGGTTCAGTCAACTCGATCTACGTCCACTCCCCGGAGGAACCCTCCGAGTATTGCACTACAAAAGTGACTCTCCTTTTGCTCCCACAGCAAGGCGGAGAAGCCCTTACAAAACCTCCTTTTCGCCAACCCTAGCGAGGCTGAGAACCCAACTATTTTTGCTTCCTCCTGAAGCAAGCAGAGAACTTAACTCCTTTTATTTCCACCTGAAGCAGGAAGTGACTCTTTTGATTTATTACTGAAGCTCACCTCTCTCAACCCTTCCAATGATAAGAGACTAAGGTGGAAGAAGAAGAAGTGGAAAAATGCTTGGAGTGACCCTTGTGAATCCCCCTCATAAAATCCTCTCTCTCTCCCTCTCCTCAAAGATTTCTCAGGTCAAGACAATAGCAAAAGATCTTCCAAGGTGAAGAACAAGAGCTCTTAAATAGAAGAGCTTAGGAATAGCTCATTATTAATTGCAACTTGCTAAATTTATCATCCAGGATGATATAAATATCATCCTGTAGGATCAGTGCAATTTAAGCCTAATCAGCGAGACGATCTAGGACAAACAAATTAATTTTTTTCATATCGTACAGGACAATAAAATATCATCCGGTATGATTAATTAAAATTACGGATTATCACTGAGACAATCGCTCAGTAAGGAGATCAGGATGATTCAAATTTAGCTGGATCATCTGGGCTAATCTCACGATTGTCCCGGATGATTAGTTCAAAATTGAGGAAAATTGTCCAGAACATCGCTCTGAATAATCCCTAGCCGATGTTGATAGGCTAGGACATCACTCTGAATATGAGCTGGCCGATGTTGATCATCCAGGAGCAACTAAGGTTTTTTGAACTGATCATCCCAGACGATCCTGCCAACATCCAGGATGATGTGATCATATCAATCAAGAATTAATTTCTTTCCTTAATTACTAGATTAATTTAGGCATGATTGTGTTAAATCATCTAGGTTGATCTAATGGATCAGCCTGGCCGATCTACAAAACTAAATCTTACCTGAATAGGTCTGGCGGCTGATTCTTTTTTATTTGAGCATATCATCCAAGCTAATGTAATTAATAATGGCTGTCTTAACTAGGATGCCCTAACTAGGGTTTCTATTTATAGTCGGATCGTACTGGTCGATATGGATATCAGCCAGGCCGATGTACTCAAAACAAAAAATCATAGAAAATCCCTCAAGTGTGTGTGTGCAAGGTTACTTAGCGTCAAGAACTACTTTTACAATGGTCTCAAGAAAGAAAAAATTTTAAACTGACTCAAACTAAATATACCCAATCATGAGCTGGCTTGAGTTGCACTTGATCTTATGGACTTGAAAAGTTAGTTGGCAAGGCTGTCGCAGATAATCTTGAATGTTTGCTATCATCAAAAGTCTAATTCATAAACACATATTTGCAATATAGCTAGGGAGAAACTTTTTAACACTATATCCTTTATCACATAGCTGGCTAATACTTAACAAATTATTCTTTAAGCCTTTTACAAGGAAAATGTTTTCAATAAAAAAATTTTGCAAGTTTCTGATCATACTTGTGCCAACCACTTTCTTAATGGTGATATCTCTAGTGTAACCCTGCCTCCATTCCTGGCTTCCAGCATTATAAATTGTGTAGTGTCTTCAGTCAAATTCTTTGAGCAACCAATATCCAGTACAAAATGCTCCCAAGAGGTCTTTTTTCAGAGAATTTTTACAAAATAATTAAATGTTAGACTTGGGAACCAAAACAAGTTTGGGTTCTCCTTTTGGCAAAATAAAACTTGATCTATGTGTGATTTGACATAGTTTATGCATCTTAGGTCTCCACACTAAATGCGTTTTTTGTGTAAAGTACAAGTGTGTGCAATATGTCCAATCTTCCCACAAGAATAACATTTAACTCCAAGAAATGGGTCTCTCAATTTTCTATAATAAATATATTTCTTCTTGGTTTTAAAATTTTTGATCTCAAAATAGGATTAATAAAATCTTTATGTGTTGTGGGTTTCTTATTTTCCTCAAGAGCTTACACTTTCAATTTAAGAAATTTGTTTAAGTCTTCTAACAGTTTCTTGTTAAAATTCAAATAGTGCTCTCTACTATCAGATTCATCCATAAAATCGTTAAATTCTTTTTCCAATTTATTATAGTATGATTTTAAAAGATCATTCTTTTTATTCAAGTCATCAAATTCATCAAGTAAATTCATGTGGTTATTATCTATTAGTGCAAGATCTTTCCTAAGAAATTTAATATTCTTTTTGCAATTCTTATATTTATAGGTTTACATTACCATGTATTTTCTTAAGTTTTCTATATGCATCATGAATTCTTTCAAAAAATTCTAATAATTTGAGATAGGTTAAGTCATATACATCTTTTTAATCTAACATATCAAGATTATCTTCCATTAAACAAAAGTTGGTGACTTCCTCCTCCTTTTATATTTCTAATGAATCCGAAGCTGAGTCTGCCCAAAAAGCTCTTTGAAATAACTTCTTGCCCTTCTTCACATTTTCTTTCTTTTCTACCTTCTTTCTAGGAGTGGCTTTTAAATTTTGGTAGTCCAATTTTATATGTCATGGTTTCTTGCATTCATAAAAAATCACATCATTAGAAACCTTAAAAATTTTATTTAACTTATCTCTGTTCCATTGGTGGTATCTATTCATGTACCTTTTTATAAAACTTTTGATTTACCTTGTCATTAAGGCAATGTCATCCTCATCCCCAGGTTATGACAGATCACTCTTCGATCCGTCCACTTTTAGTGCTATATTCTTCTCTTTTCGCTGCTCATCTACATCAATCTTTCTTTGACTCACTCATTGCTTGTAAGCAATTAGTGATTCAAGAAGAATACCAATAGAGTAAACATTGAAATATTTAGACTCTGTAATAGCTGTTATTTTATCATCATAAATAGTAGGTAAACAATGAAGAATTTTATTAATCATTTCAGCAATCATTAGTCTCATACCTAATGCATGTAAAGAAGTGATTATTTTAGTGAATCTTGTGTACATGTCAGAGATGGATTCATTTGGTTTCATGCAAAATAATTCATTGTCATGTAACAAGATATTTAATCTAGATTGCCTTACTTCATTAGTTCCTTCATAAGTAATACAAATCATATCCCATATGTCCTTTCTACTTTTGCAAGTGGAAACCAACTTGTAATCTTCTAACTTAAGTGTACAAAAAAAAAACTATTTAAATATTTTGCATTTAGATGTGCTAATTTAAATTCTTCTACAGTCTAGTATGTAAAGGGTGTTTCATCTCAAATGCCATTAACTAATCTAGTTGGTCTAGAATACCCTTCTTGAACTAAAATCCACACATGACAATCTAGTGATTGAAAAAATGTAGACATGCATGTTTTCAAAAAATCAAAAGGGATATTGTCAAATAATGGATGTCTAGTGATCAAATACCCTTTGGATGTGTTTTAGTTTTCAAAATTAGCCAATCTCATTTTTCAAAAAATCAAATGGGATATTGTCAAATAACGGATGTCTAGTGATCTTCTCACGAGCAACTAGAAATACAAGAAGAAGAATGATAATCAAAATTACAAAGAGATCCTTACATTTTAGTAACATTGTGAACCCTTCACATTCAACATACAAGAAATCTCTCTCAAACACTCTCTCATACTCTCTCTTTCAATTTTCCTTAAAAAATCTATATGATAATATTTTTTCACGTCAGTTTTAGAGGTCCTTTTATACTAAAGACACAAAAAATTGTCTAAAAAACTAAAATTTTCAATTTTGAGCATACATGATTGCAAAGTATGATCGTATATTCGTATGTATGAATAGTGAAAAAATTGTTGTGTACGAACCTATTGTGAATCAGTACAAAATTATTTCATACACGATGATCATCCGCGATGAACAGGTAGAAACTTTTTTATCTTTGTCAGGACAAAGAGGGACCCCATAATTTTGTACCATACATAGCATACATATGATGATGACATCATACGGTATGATCAATTATAAAGAATTTTAAGTTCGTAAGGAAAAAAAGTTGGGACAAAAAGGGACCTCATAATGTTATACTCTAAAAGGCATGTACGAATTATGATCGTACAGTACGATCTATACTAAAAAGGGACCCGACCATTTTGTATTCTGGAAGGCATGTATAAATTTGTATCGTACAGTACAATCCATACTTTAAAAAAATCTTTTTGAATGAAATGGTACCTGTCCATTTTGTAATCTAGAAGGTATATACGAATGGTGATCGTACAGTACAATTAATACTTAAAAGAATTTTCATTTATATTTGTTTGTCTGCTCAAAAGGGAAAATAACTGATTTGATCATAATTTATGAATATAAATTGTATAATACAATTAGTTTAAAAATTATACATTTTAAACTCTCCCCCAGTGTGTGTGTGCACATTTATGCAATTACAATCACACTCTCTCAGACTCAATAAAATGAAAAATATAGACTTTATTTATAATAAACACTAAATTGATTAAATTTGAAGTCTTCAATAATCGAGAGTATGATTTTCCTGAAATGTTAATACAGAAGAACAAAAAAACAATACATCCAAGATATGTTAGGAGAATTAATAATCAAAGAAATTATATTTACAATCATAGAAAACATACAATAATATAAACTCTCAAGAACTAAATTGCAACTATATTCAACACTGCTAACTTTTTCCTGTTATAAGAGATTTCAGCTTTTCTAAATGGATGTCAAGAGTGCCTTTTTAAATGGGATAATAAAAGAAGATGTGTTTGTAGAGCAACCCTAAAGTTTTGAAAATTCCTAATTTTTAATTTTTTTTTTCAAATTAAAAAAGGCTTTGTATGGATTAAAACAGGCACTAAGGACATTATATGAGAGGCTTAGCACATTCATACTAGAAAAAGAGTTTGTTAAGGTGAGCGTAGACACCACCTTTTTCTAAGGAAAGTAAGAGATTAATGACTCATTATCTAGATTTATATCAATGATATACTTTTTGGATCTTCTGATAAAAAATTGTGTAATAATTTTTCTAAAACAATGAGTAAGGATTTTGAGATTAGTATGATGGGAGAATTATCTTACTTTTTGTGGTTTAGAATAAGAAAAATAGATGATGGAACTTTTATTAATCAATCAAACTACATTAAGGACATCTTGAAGAAATATGAAATGGATAAAACCAAGCCAATAAACACTCTCATGAGCTCTAGTGTCAAGTTAAATAAGGATTCAAATGGAAAAAATTTAATGATAAAAATGTACAGAGGAATAATTAGATCACTACTTTACTTAACTGCTAGCCAACCTTATATAATATTTATTGTTTGTCTCTGTGCTAGATTTCAAGCTGATCCTAAAGAATTCCATCAGATTACAATTAAGAGAATCCTTAGATATCTCTTTGGAACCCAAAACTTAGGAATATAATATCCTAGGCATAATAGTTATTTTGAAATTATTAGATATTCTTATTCTAATTTTGCCAGATATATGGTGGATAGAAAGAGCACCTTAAAACATGCTAATTCATAAAATAATCATTAGTCTCCTGGTCAAGTAGAAAATAAAATTCAGTTTCCCTATTTACTACTAAAGCTAAGTACATTATCTTAAGAAGTTGTATGGCCCAAGTTCTTTGGTTGAAGTAATAAATTCTAGATTTAGGATTACCTGTAGGAATAATTTCAATTCAATGTGGTAACACTAGTATTATCTATATCTCTAAAAATCCTATCAAACTTTCTAGAACCAAACACATTAACATAAGACATACCTTTCTTAAGGATCATGTTCTTAGAGGAGACATTGAGCTATATCATGTAGCAACTAAAAACTAACTAGCTAATATTTTTACTAAATCACTGGCCTTTGAAATTTTAAGTATCTTAAGGACCAGATTAGGTGTAATAAACAAAACTGTATGAACTTGATGATTACTGAAATCTAATTTTTTTTATTTTTTTTTACTTCTTTTATTTTTATTTATTTGTTTATTTTTATGCTGCTATTTTCCATATTTCATTTTTATATTATTTTCTCTTTCAAATTTTTGGCCACTGCTAGAATGACATTTTTACCTTACTTTTAATTTAAAAAAAATATAAATAATGATTGACATCTCTAAATTTGTTAAATGAAGAAACACTATTGATTATTTGTCTTCCTTTAACTCCTTTAGCGGGTGTAATTTTCTCTTTGAAGCAAAAAATTATTTTAAATTAAAAGTTGGAATTTGAAATTGAGATCTTTTCTATTTTCCTATGGTAATCTATCTCATATGAATAATATCCAAGGTCAATAAATCACTTTTAAGTTTTCTTGATCAGGTTGTTGTATTTGTCATATAAAAATGATTCTGATTTATTGTTTATTCATCCTTATATTAGAAAGTGAGTTTTTCTTTTCTATTATATTGAAGATATTTTCATAATTGAGAGTCTTCAAAGGTTTCAAAAGGGCGCTAGCTTGCAAAAATGATAAGAAGCATAAAATGAGTCCAGAAAAAACTAAAAAGTTACGCAATGATTGCCAAATAACTAGAAGATTTATAAAGTGTATCAAAAATGAAAAGTTGTGCAAAGTGCACAAAATAATTAAAATGAGGCACAAAATAAGACCACAAAGAAATAAACTTCATTCTCTTTGAAACTTTTAAATCTTAGAAGAATTTCTATGTCACTTGATATCTTCAAAGTCCTTATTCTTAAAACTCATGATCATGATTAATTACTTTGCTATATGATTCTATAAGATATTTTTATAAAGTAAAGTTTTGAACATATCATTTTTCTTATCTAATTTTTTCTCTGAGTTAGATTTTTTTTCAAAAGACTTTTATTTTAGAAGGAATCTGAGATGGGTTAACAGGATTAGTTGTTCTAATATTTTTTAGATTTCAGTGATGTCAATTCATTTCTTACTAAGTTTTAATCCAATCATAAGGGTTAATTTTCATTTTCTAGTAAAGTTTGAAAAAAAAATTCTATGCATTTTATTATTTTTTATCATCTTTTCTTTATGTTTTTATTTATTTTTATTTATTTTTGTATTTATTTATGAGTTTATACTTGTTTCTGTATTATATACTATTTAGTGGCAGTTTTTTTTTAATTTTCTATTTTTTGTTATGTCAAAAGGGGGAGTAGTGTTGTTGTTGTACCTTTTGCTTGTTTTAGTAAAAAAATTAAATAAAAAATAAATAAAATATTTTCAATATCTATTTGATTTGAAATGGTCTAAAAAATATTTGCAATCATTAAAAGGATGGGATTATTATAAATCTGGAGTCAAGCATTATAATTATGATGATAATAAACATTCTTGTTTCTCTACTACTATTACTATTGCACATCAATTTTAGTTGTCCTGCATACTAACTTTTTTGGTCCACAATATCAATTGTAATTTATGCTAGCTCAAGAATAGGTAGATTAGGATTGAGTTAGTATGTAATTTTAATTACAGTGGTTTTAACTTTTCTTTAGCAAATGTAATAAGGTGGATCCTAATGCTAAGTAACCTTACACACACACACACACGCTTAGAAGGAGAAATTTTGTAAGCGATAGAGTTTTTTATTTTTGATCATATCGTACAAGATGAGCCAAAATCATCATGGACAATCAGTTAAAAATATAAACCCTAATTAGGGCATCTGGGTCCAGTAAACTTGAAAAAGCAAATTATCCTAGAGGATCTTCCCATCATCCTAGATGATATACTTAAATAAAAAATAATCAGCCACCAAATTGATTTAGACAAGATTTTATTTTTAAAATTTTATTCTAATCATTCAGGATGATTCAATATCATCCTGGATAATTCGTGATAATCATGCCTAAATTAAATCTAATGATTAAGAGAATAATTAAGGTTAGATTGATAGATCATATCATCTAGGACGATCGCAGAATCATATAGGCAATCTATAAGAAAAACGTTAGCTTTCTCTTAAATCTACTAGATGACCTAAACTATCTGCTAGATGATAATGTCTAATTTTCTATGAATCTTATAGGATGATCAGTTAAATTTCTACATCGTCTTGATTTATCTCTTAGATGTCTCAAACTATATGTTGGATGATAATGTATGATTTTAAACTAATTATCCTGGATGATCTCTGCATTTTTTAAGGTCTTTTATTTAACTTATCTCAATTACTAATAATAAAATCTTTTTCTAAAATCTGATCCTAATGGAGAGAAAAGAAAGAGAAGGGGAGGTTGAGAGAAAGAGAGAAATAATCTTGTGAGGGGGACTTTATGTGGGGGATCACAAAGTTTGCTCCAAGCAAGGATTCATTTGTCTTCTTCAAGCATCATCCTTAGTTCCTTGGTGGCTCTAGGGAGAAGATAATCAGTATCAAATCAGGTTCTTTACTTACTCCGGAAGGGAGTAAAAGGATTCTATGTTCTCTACCTTCACTAGGAGGGTGAAAAGGGATTTAAGGTTCATTTGCCTCACTGGGATGGTGGAAAGATTTAATAAGGGCTTCTCCACCTTACTGTGAGAGCAAAATGAGAGTCACTAAAAAATTAGTATAATACTTGGAGAGGGTTTCTCCAAGGCGTGGACGTAGGTCAAGTTGATTGAACTACTATAAATCTTGTGTTCATTCTTATTACTTTTCCACATTTTAATTTCCTTTAATTTTCTGAGAATTATTATATGTTTAAAATTTCTAACCTATTTTATTTATTGCTTCCGCATCAAGGGTTTCTTTTGCTTGTTTTAAAATGTTTAAAAAGATTTCAAAATTATTTTCTCTTTTTGTTTAAGAATTTTTAAAACTATCAATTCATCCCCCTCTTGGTTAGCATTGGGACTAGTTCATAAAGGGTTAACAACCCTAACGAACTTTCAAAAATTTTTGACATCCAGTTGCATTATAAGCTTAAATGATAACATTATTTTGTAAGGAAAAAGGATCAACAATATTTATATGCTTGATTTAAATAATATTGAATGTGCTACTTAATTTTACAAAAAAATAATTATTAATGATTCTTGGTTATGGCATAATAGACTTTATCATTCAAGCATGAAAAATCTTAGGAAACTTACCCAAAAAAACTTAGTACAAGGTATTCCCAAAACAAGAGTTCACTAAGGATCACATGTGTGATGCCTGTAAGTTAGGAAAATAAGTTAAATCCTCCTTTCACTCAATCAAAGACATTAACATTAGTAAACCCTTAGAAGTTCTACACATGGATCTCTTTGGACCTGTCACTACTGTAAGCGTAGGAGGGAAAGCTTTTTGGTATGTGATTGTTGATGATTACTAAAGGTTTACTTGGGTTAGATTCTTATCTAAAAAAAATGAGCGATTTAAGAAATTTAAGAAATTCTCCACTTGGATTCAATGTGAAAGTTTGTTAGGGATGTTAAGCCCTTAAGAACTAGCCCGAGGCTAACCAAAAAGGGGGGGTGAAATGGTATTTTAAAAAATTTCTTAGATCGCCATCTAGGGTGCAGCACTCCACCACTTCGCCTAGAAGCATGATGCTTGTATTGCTCTCCCACAACCCCGTGTTCATAGTTTAGGCTACTCCCATTTCTCTCACCGCTACTACGGGAATCGCTTTTGCTTTCTTTTCCTCAGGCTACTAAGATGTTTCAGTTCGCCAGGTTGTCTCTTGCCTGCCCATAGATTTAGCAGTAGTTTCAAAAGGTTGACATATTCGGGAATCTCTGGATCTATGCTTATTTTCAACTCCCTAAAGCATAGATTCAAACCAAAATCACCACAAAAATTAAAGTGCAAAAAAATAAATAAATACAAAAGTAGTAGAAATATATCACAGAAATTTATAGTGGTTCAGCCAACTCGACCTACATCCACTCCCCGGAGGTGCCCTCCGAGTATTGCACTACAAAAGTGACTCTCCTTTTGCTCCTAGAGCAAGGCGGAGAAGCCCTTACAAAACTTCCTTTTTTCCACCCTCAGCAAGGCAAAGAACCCAACTCCTTTTGCTTCCTCCTAAAGAAGGCAGCGAACCTTGATCGATTGCTGAAGGTCACCTCTCCCAACCCTTCTAGGGATAAGAGACTCTAGTGGAAGAAGAAGTAGACCAATGCTTAGAGCAACCCTTTTGAATCTCCCTCACAAACTCCCCCTCACAAAATCCTCTCTCTCTCTCCCTCTCTCTCTCTCTCTCTCTCTCTCTCTCTCTCCTCTAAGGCTTTCTCAGATCAAGACAACAACAAAGATCCTTAGAAAAATGTTGAACAAGAGCTTTTAAATAGAAGAGCATTAAAATAGCTCATTAATTGTAACTTGCAGACATTATTATCTAGGACGATATAAATATCATCATGTACGATCAGTGCAATTTAAGCCTAATCACCCGGGACGATCTAGGACAAACAGAAGAATTTTGGTCTTATTGTTCAGGTAGATAAAATATCATCTTGGCCGATTAGTTCAAATCACAGATTATCGGCCAGACAATCCCATGGAACAGAGGTCTAGATGATTCAAAATTAGCTTAATCGTCCGGGTTGATATCACGATTGTCCTAGATGATTAGTTAAAAATAATGGAAAATCATCCAAAAAATTGACCAAAATTTGGGCTGGCCGATGCGGATCGTCCATGACATCGCCCGAAATATGAGCTGGCCGATGTTGATCATCTAGGATCAACTAAGGTTTTTGAACTGATCGTCCTTATTGGTCTTGCAATCATCCAGGATGATGTGATCGTATCAATCATGCCTTAATTGCTTTTCTTAATTATAAAATTAATTTAGGCATGATTGTGTTACATCATCTAGGTCGATGTCATGTATCGTCCTGGCCAATGTCTTAAAATAGATCTAACCTAAATAGATCTGGCGGCTGATTCGTTTCGATTTGAGCATATCATCCTTGTTGAAACTCGTTCAATAAGAATTAGAATATTAAGCCTAATTAAATGTCCCACGGCTAACCAAGATGGGGGGTGAATTGGTAATTAAGAAATTTAACCCTCTTTTTAAATTTAAAGGAAACAAAAATTTAGTTAGTGAGTTTTTCTACAAAACATTTTTCAACCACAAAGTTTTAATCACAAAAAGTAAATAAGCAGTGGAAAATAAAAGACACCAGAATTTATAGTGGTTCGGTCAAAATCAGACCTACATCCACTCCCCAAAGGCACCCTCTGATTATTGCACTAATACCAATAGTGACTCTCCTTTTGCACCCACAGCAAGGCGGAGAAGCCTTTACAAAATCTTTTCACCACTTCCTAGTACGGCAGAGAACCGTCGTCCTTTCACACTCCCCCGATGTCAACAGAGAACCGATCATCCTTTCACACTATCCTCAGTATTGGCAGAGTACCATCATCCTTTCACACTATCCCCAGTGTTGGCATAGTACCGTCGTCCTTTCACACTCTCCCGGTATAGGTAGAGAACCCTTCATCCGTTCACACTCTCCTAGTGTGGGTAGAGAACCCTTCGTCCTTTCACACTCTACTAGTGTGGGCAGAGAACCCTCATATGTTCACACTTTTCAAGTGTCGGTAGAGAACCGGATCCTCTTCAAGATCTTCTTCACAAGTCCAATCTAGAAGAAAAGAGAGAAGAGTGAAGTAATCTCGAACTTGAAAAGTTGAAACTCTTACCCTTGTGTACCAAGTGAAACCTTTACGCTCTAATGGCAAGAAATCTCCTTCAATTGCTCTCTCACACTCTCTCCTTTACTCTCTTCTCAATAGGCATGAAGATCAGTAAGAAAAAAGTTTAAGTGACAGTTTAGAATGGCCTATATATATAAGAGACAAGAAAACCCATCTAAAAATGGAAAATTTCAAGTTATCATGCTCATGATCGTCCTGGACGATTTTACTTAAAAGCCTAGGATCCAAGATCGTCCTGGACAATTTGGTGACTAGTAGACGCGGGTGCTCCTTCTTCTTCTTCATCTAAATCACTAACAACACGTGATTTTTATTTTTCCTCCTTGAAGATTGCTCTAAAAGATGAATCATTATAGTAGAGCGGTTCTTCGTAATCATGATCCGGATACACTAAGTTGTATTTCTTCTCAAAGACATAGGTGACTAAGTGACCTAAGGAAATGTTCCTTTTTCTTTTCTGATATGCATGTCCTATTTTAGAAAGCCCATAAATGTAGTCTAAGATAAGTTGTGCTTCATCAATAGGATTTTTGGACATGATTAGAAAGGTCACTATGGAAAGAAGAGGAGTAATATTTACTCTATCACCAGCTTTTGGGATTATTGGAGTTCTAAGAATGTGCTGAATGATACGAGCATTTTGGAGAAGGCCTGAAACTCTAGACACATGTTCATCTATACCATTTCCTCTAATCACCCTATTTATTTCAAACCATTTATATTCACCAGAAGTGATTAAGGAATGGGCTCTAAGTCCTTCAGTTCATAAATTTAGAAATTCACCTAAGTCATGCTTAGTGATTTCTACTTTTTGTTTGTGAACAAAGGAAATGAAAGTAGAGTGGTCGGAGTTAAAAGACCAGTTGGCCAAAAACTAATGAAAAGTTTCTTTGTTGTAAAGGTGGATGAGTGTGAGAATGAATCCAAATTGAGTGGAAGTGAACAAGTGCATTACCTTGTCGGTAATTTCATGTTGAATTAAAATACAAGAAGGGGTAATTTTCATAGAAGCAAACCTAGGAAATGAGTCTTCTTTTGCTTTGGATAAGAAATTTTCAGAGGTATTCCTATTGGGCTTCTTTGCTAAAACCTTTTGTCGCTTGCTAGAACTTGCTATTTGAAAGTTTTAGAACACGAAAGGGATTGAAAGAGATGTTTGGAAGTGTGATCGTTGAGTTAGAAATCCCTCTTAATTAAAGAAAATGATACTTTCGTACCGGAAGAGAAGGTTTCATCCTGGACAAAATTTTATGTTCGTCTCGACGAAAAAATTTCATACAGATGATCGAGTTCGTCCAAAATGAAACGGCTTTTCGTAATCAACACACCTTACAATGCATCCTTTCGTACAGACTTTTGACCAGACCAATCGTACAGACAAACGCGTGTTTGTCCAGACAATCAAAACTTACGATCGTTTTAATGGTAGTTAAAACCGTCCCCTACATCGAACCGCCACATGTTCGTCCAGACGAACTTGAGGTTCGTAGAGATGAAGTTCAAAAATAAAACCACCTTATCCAGTTAATTGTTTTTCCCATTCGATGCACAGTTACTCAAAAATTTCATCCCGGACGATCGTGACGATTGTACAGATGAAGTGACTTTAAAATCTGAAAAACTGCATGAATCAGTTCCAAAATCTGATAGTTTCACGCATTTCAACACATCGTCCCATACGAAATAATTTCGTCCCGGACGATCAACATTCAAAATTTTTAAATTTTTGTATTTTAATCAAAACAAACACATAAAATAGAAAAAAACACAATGAACAACAAAAATGTACAGACTCTAAATAAAAATCACTCAAAACAAACTCAAAGACAAAAAAAAAATCATAAAAACATAAACTACAAAAACCAACATCAACGTTGCAAAAACATATTTATCTAAGCATTCAAATCAATCACACCTAGCCTTGTTCTTAATGCACTAAAAGTATTAAAGGCTAAAGGTTTTGTAAAAATATATACAAGTTGATTTTCAGTAGAAACGTGTGTAAGTTCAATTTCTCCTTTGGATATATGATCCCTCATGAAATGATGTCTTATGTCTATATGTTTGGTTCTTGAATGTTGAATAGGATTTTTAGAAATGCAAATAGCACTAGTGTTATCACAATAAAAATGCCTTTTTCAACTTAAAAACATGATTTGGGTATTTAAAATTTTCAAATCCAGGTGGTTGTTCTACAAAAACATCTTCTTGAATTATCCCATTTAAAATGGCACTTTCACATCCATTTGAAACAATTTAAATCCTCTAAAATAGGCAAAGGCTAACAAAACTCGAATTGCTTTAAGTCTAGCTACAGGGGCAAAAGTCTCCTCAAAATCAATCCCTTCAATTTGATTATATCCCTTAGCAACTAATTTAGCCTTATTTCTAATGACTACTCCTGAGTCATTCATTTTATTTTTGAATACCCACTTAGTTCCAACTAGACTTTGATCATTTGGCCTTGAAGTTAATTCCCAAACTTTATTTCTCACAAATTGATTCAATTCTTCTTGCATGGCCAAAATCCAAAATTCATCTAAAAGTGTTTGATCAATATTAGTTGGTTTAATTGTTGAAATAAAGGCTGAATGATTGACTTCTTTGTTTAGTCCATGCCTAGTTCTTACACCCTCACTAGGTTCACCAATTATCAACTCTTTTGGGTGGTTTTTAGAAAATCTCAAATCTCTAGGCAAAGGGTTTTCTATCTCCAAATTTTCTTTCAAATTCTCTTCCAATCCTTCTTCCAAACTTTCTTCCAAATTTATCTTATCAAACTTTTGGGAGTTATCCTCAATCTCATTGTCTATAACTTTTGGCTCTTCCAAATTTCAAATTTCATCAAAAACAACATGTGTGGTCTCTTCAATTTTCAAAGTTCTTTTATTGAACACTCTAAAAGATTTTCCAATACTTGAGTATCCAACAAAAATTCCCTTCTCTGATTTTGGATCAAATTTTCCTAAGGCAAATTTTCCATTATTATGAAAGAACACCTTGCATACAAAAACATACAAATGACTCAAATTAGGTGTTCTACCCTTTAGCAACTCATAGTGTATTTTATTCAATTTTGATCTCACATTCACCCTATTTAGAACATAACTTGTAGTGCTAACCGCCTCAGGCCAAAAATAGTTTGGAAGTGAGTATTCTGCCAACATTGCTCGGGCGACTTCTATTAATATTTTATTTTTCCTTTCGACTACTCCATTCTGTTGAGGGGTTCTAGGTGCAGAAAAGTTATGATCAATTCCATTTTCTTTACAAAAATCCTTAAATCGTTCATTTTCAAATTCTCCTCCATGATCACTTTGTATATTAATGATTTCAAACCCTAGTTTTCTTTTAATCCAAGTTATAAAATTTCTAAATTTCTCAAATGATTCACTCTTATGAAATAAAAATCTAACCCAAGTGAATCTAGTATAATCATCCACAATCACAAATTCGTATACCTTCCCTCCTAGACTTACAGTTACGACTGGCCCAAAAAGATCTATATGCAAAATTTCCAATAATTTACTTGTTCTAAGATCCTTATTGGTTTGAAAAGTGGACTTCACTTGTTTACCAAATTGACATGCATCACAAAGGTGGTCCTTAGTAAAGTCATTTTGGTACACCTCTCACTAAGTCTTTTTGGGTAATTCTCCTAAGATTTTTCATGCTAGAGTGACAAAGTCTCCTATGACAAAGTCATGACTCATCAGATACAATTTTCAAATAAAAAGAAATAGGAGTATGAAAGCAATTTAAATATAGCATATAAACGTTGTTTACCCTTTTTCCATTCAAAACATCTTTACTATTAAGGCTTAATATGTAGCTAGTAGGGAAAAATTTGACACAATATCCTTTATCACATAGCTGACTTATACTTAACAAATTATGCTTTAAGCATTCTACCATTAGCACATTTTCTATGAAAAAATTCTTAATATTACCAATTATATCTGACCCAATCACCTTCCTTGTGGTGTTATCTCCAAGTGTAACCTTGCCTCCACTCCTGTCTTCTAGTGAAATGAATTGTGTAGAATCTCCAGTCATATGCTTTGAACATCTGCTATCTAGGTATCATATGCTCTCACGACGCCTTGTGTGAGAGCCACCCTGCAAAAATATCAAATGTTAGACCTGGGAACCCAAACAAGTTTGGGTTCACCGTTTGGCAATTTATAAAAAGATGCATGTATTTTATGTCTAGGGATATGCATCTTAGGTTTCCACACCAAATAGTTCTTCATCTTCGAAGTAATGGTGTGACCTATGTGTCCAATCAATCCACAAATATTGAATTTAACATTAGGAAGGTTTCCTAAGTCTTCTACCATTAATTTGATTTTTTAGGGATTGCATAAATTTAGGATACAAAATAGGATTAGTGAAATCTTCAAGTTTTGGAGGTTTCCTATTATCCTTAAGAGCTTTTATCTTCAAAATGTAAAATGAATTCATATCTTTCAAAATCCGATTTGTATAATTTGATCTATAAAGTTTGCTCTCCGATTCATCCTAAAAATTTTTAAAATCTTTTTCAAGTTTTCCAAAAAGGCTCTTTAGATCTTCTTCTTGCCCTTCTTCACAAATGGTTTCTCCTCTACTTTCTCCTTGCTAGGATTGGCTTTGAGTAATGGGCACTCCGTCTTTATATGTCTAGGTTTCCTGCATTCATAACAAATAACTTCATTAGAAACTCTTGCATTTCTATTGAACTTACCTCTATTACATTGTTGGTGTCTCTTCGCTTCTTCTTCAAAAAGCTTCTGAATTATCTAGTCATCAAAGCGATGTCTTCTTCATCCTCAGGTTGTGAGTGTTCACTATCAGATTCTTCTACATTCAATGCTAAGTTCTTCTCCCTTCGTGGTTCACCTGCATCAACCTTTCTTTGGCTAACTCCTTGCTCGTAAGAAATAAGCGAACCAACAAGATTGTAAATGGTATATATGTTTAAATCTTTAGACTATGTAATTGCAATAATTTTAGCATCATAAGCAGTAGACAAGCAATGTAAAATTTTATTAACCATTTCAGCATTTGTTAACTCTCTACCTAATGCATGCAAAGAGGTGACAATTTGTGTGAATCTTATGTACATTTCAGAAATGGATTCATTAGGTTTCATGCAAAACAGTTCATAATCATCTAATAAGATATTAGGTCTAGATTGCTTAACCTCATTAGTCCCCTCATATGTTATACAAAGTCTATCCCATATGTCTTTTCCACTTTTGCAAGTAGAAACCTGCATGTAGTCTTCTAATTTTAAAGCACAAAAAAAACTATTCAAGCATTTAGCGTTTAGTTGTGCTAAGTCACGTTCTTCTACTATCCAGTCCATAAAAGGTCTTTCAATTCTAACTCTGTAAACTAGTCTAGTTGGTTTTGTATACCCTTCTTGAACTAAAATCCACATGCGATAATCAAGTGACTGTAAAAATGTAGACATGCGGGTTTTTCAAAAATCAAAAGGAATATTGTCGAACAGTAGAGGTCTAGTTATAGAATAACCCTCAAATGTATTTCTATTTCCAAATGTAGCCATCTACGTTAATCAAAAAATAGTCTAAACTTATGAATTTGAAACGAAGCTCTGATACCACTTGTTGAAACTCGTTCAATTAGAATTAGGATTTTAAGCCTAATTAAATGTCCCACGGCTAACCAAGAGGGGGGAGGGTGTATTGGTAATTAAAAAATTTTTTTAACCCTCTTTTTAAATTTAAAGGAAATGAAAATTTAGTTAGTGAATTTTTCTACAAAACGTTTTTCAACCACAAAGTTTTAATCACAAAAAGTAAATAAGCAGCAAAAAATAAAAGACACCAGAATTTATAGTGGTTCAGTCAAAACCAGACCTACATCCACTCCTCAAAGGCACCCTCTGAGTATTGCACTAATTCCAATAGTGACTCTCCTTTTGCACCCACAACAAGGCGGAGAAGCCTTTACAAACTCTTTTCACCACTATCCGTTGTGGAAGAGAACCGTAGTCCTTTAACACTCCCCCGATGTCAGCAGAGAACCGATCATCCTTTCACACTATCCTCAATGTTGGCAGAGTACCATCATCCTTCACACTATCCCCAGTGTTTGTAGAGTACCGTCGTCTTTTCATACTCTCTCGATGTAGGCAGAGAATCCTTCATCCTTTCACACTCTCATAGTGTGGGCAGAGAACCCTTCATCCTTTCACACTCTCCTAGTGTGGGCAGAGAACCCTCATCTGTTAACACTTTTCTAGTGTCGGCAGAGAACCAGATCTTCTTCACAAGTCCAATATAAAAGAAAAGAGAGAGTGAAGTAATCTCAAACTTGAAAAGTAGAAACTCTTACCCTTGTGTACCAAGTGAAACCTTTACGCTCGAATGGCAAGAAAACTCCTTCAAATGCTCTCTCACACTCTCTCCCTGACTCTCTTCTCACTAGGCATGAAGATCAGTAAGCAAAAAGATTAAGTGATAGTTTAGAATGGCCTATATATAGAAGAGACCAGAAAAACCACCTAAAAATGGCCAATTTCAAGTTATCATGCTCATGATCGTCCCGTACGATCGAAGACTCGGACGATTTTACTTAAAAGCCTAGGAAACGAACCTAATGTATATGTGTACAAAATCAATTCATACACAGTGATCATCCCGTACAAACAAAGTTTGTTCGGTATGAACAGTTATCACAAGGTTGGTTTCCCAAAACTGGAGAACAAAATTAGAAAACTGTCTAAGTCGGTTCCATCGTCCTGGGACGAAAAATGGTTCGTCTGGATAAAATTTTTACAAAGCCCAATTCTTCCTGGGATGAAAATATTTCGTCCTGGATGATCTGGAGTTAGAAAAATTTCTTTGTAGTTCCTGTTCGTTCCATGTGCTCTTTTTAGGAGATAACTATCTGATCGTCCCCTACGAACAAAAATCATCCCGTACGATCAGTATAAAAATTTAAGATCTTCCCTTAAGTGTGTATGTGTGTTTTTATTCACTCAATTACAATCACACCTCTCAATTCAAATAACATTTATAACCTTCAAAATTGTAAATAGTTTCCATCTGAATTTGATTTGAATTCTTTGTAGTCTGAAGTTTGATTCACCTGAAATGTTAGTACACACAAGAGCAAATACAAATTTTCCAAAAAATGGTAGGAGATAACTATACATAAAACAATAATATTTATAATCATCAAAACTATACAAGTTGCAAGAATGCAAAACATGCAAATAGCAACTCTCTTAACAATCCTGGCCGATACAAGTATCATCCAGGTCGATCAGCTTAAAGACGGCTGCCTTAACCATGATGCCCTGATTAAGGTTTCTATCTATGACTTGATCATCCAAACCAATGTGAATAAAAATATAAAACACTTAATTCAGATAGAAAAATCTCTCAAGTGTGTGTGTGTGTGTGTGGGGGGGGGGGGGGGGGGGGGGGTTCTTAGCATCAGACACCTTAAGAGGTATAATGTACTCAAAAAAAGGAAAAAGTACATTACAAACTGACTCAGACCTAGTCTACCTAATCTTGAGCTTTCAAATTGTCGTCTTATCTTGTGGTCCTGAAATATTAGTAGGCAAGGCAGTCCTAGAGAAATAAAACTGATTGCTATCAACCAAATCACAATCCATGAAAATAGATTTGCAACAATTTCTCGCTTTTTGATGATGGAAAACACTTCGATGAATAATTCTAAATAATTAAGACAACAATGTATTAGAAGAAGGTCAAATATAGAAAGCTTTCAGATTTCATAATAGATCAGTGCAAGTATAAACATACTACTCCCCCTTTTGAAATCTCAAAAAGGAGGAGGAAACTAAAAATAAACTAATACAACTAAAACTAAAAGAAAAACAAAATACAGAAAAAAAACAAACTATAGAAAAAAAAAATCAGTGAAATGGGGGCCCTTGATCATCTGAAGGAGGTGGTGGTGGTGGTGGCTGCTAGAAGTAACTAGTCAGGGTAGCGAACTATGAGCCAAACCAATCCATGTCTTAGTCTTACTGCTATTGCTGGTGTGCAACATAGGCATCGAACTGGGCCACATCTTCAGCGTGGTGGTGCTGCTGGTGGGCTATGAAACTCTCGAAGCGGGTCTCCCATTAATCAAAATGCTCCACCAACTGATCCAGCTGAGAGTGTTGGCAGAGCGGAACAGGTTCAAGAACAGGAGCAGGAGCCTCCTCCTCTTTGGCCCCCTAGGCTTCCCCATCCCCTTGGTGAAGATGAGTACTATGAAGGATATTAAAGGAGCTCTTTGAGTAGAAGGGTAACTGAAGGTCATGAGGAGCAAAATATTAAAGTTGGTATTTAGATTCTAGAACAAAAGCAAAGAGGTGTCCTAGAGCAAGATTTGGTATCCTCTTATGACCTTGATCGTGGATTATCATCAAATGTTCAATGTATCGAAAGATCAGGTCAGTAGCATTAAATTCCCTATGGGCCAGAATGTAAAAGGTTATAAGTGAAAGAAGTGGAGTGATGTGGACTCGGTCCCCAACCTTTGGAATAATCAAAGTGCGAAGGACATGATAGATTCTCCAACATGAAAGCGTGCGTTTATGTTGCAAAGAAAGTGATTTACAAAGCACCAGTCAAAGTGAGGATCAGAGGCAATGGTATGCTGCTTATCCTCAGTGGTGGATAGTTGCAACAATTCAGAACAATCCTAATAGGTAATCTCGACAGGCCATTGATTCGCATAGGATGTAAGGGTAGTGAAGGAAGAATTTATACATAGATTGGCATAGAATTCAAGAAGAAACTTAGAATTAAAGAGGACTGTGAGAGTAAGAATAAAGTAAATCGAGGTGTGAGTAAAGTGATCCAGTGCCGGATAGGATAGATGGACTAGATTGATTGTCCTAGAAAGAGTAATGCTGCAATCCTTATAGCAGTGGTAAGTAGCCTGATCATTTGCTTCCTAAAAATGAGGGTCCAACATGCCCCTTGAGGAGCTTCCAGATGTGTGTCGAGAACGCTTTCCGCCAGCCATAGCAAGAAAATAGGAAGCAAACGAGTATGGAGAGGAGGTTTGGTGAGAAGAAAGTGGCTGGAATGCACTGAATTTAAAGGAACGACCAGATCATCTAGAACAATCACAGAATCGTCCAGGCTGATCTGGTATAATAATTGCTTACAGACAGATTGGTCAAAAAGGCAGTTTGATTGGCCGGGCCAATCAGACATCGTCCGGGCCGATTAGACACAGGCGATCGGCCCGAGGAGTCAGGCCGGACGACCATTAAAAAAGTAGATCGTCTAGGCCAATTAGGTGGATCGTCCAGGACGATGCTCAATAATTGATTGTACCGAACGAGTTTAAAATGTTTTAAATCATGTGCCACGTGTATCGTCTATGATGAACAGTGGATTGGCTAGGACGATTTTCCAAATATGAATCATCCTGGGTGATTTTAATGATTTTAAATGTACTGACACGTGTATCATCCAGGACAATCAGGTGTATCGGTCAGGATGATTTCCATAAACGCATCAGCCAGGATGCAAATTTATCGGCCAAGATGATCAAGATGATTGTAGCAGAGGAAGATCATATCGTCCAGGATGATATAAGATTATTTGGGATGATGAAGTTCAACAAAGTCAGAAAAGTCCAGCATATGGATTTTTGGAGAGAGATGATTCGATTTTCCAGGACATTATGAATATTGGCCATGACGATGTGACAAAAGTTGGAGGTTTTAAGGAAATATGGAGATGACCAGAAAAAGCCCAAAAATAAAAAAAAATTAACTAAAAATAAAAACATAAAAAATAAAAACATAAAAATAAGCAAAGAATTTTTTTTCTTTTTTTTATATTATTTTTTTTTATTTTTTTTGAGCTAGGTATGCATATAATAAGTGCTCCAAATAATTAAATTTTAAAGATCTATAAGACCAATGAGTTAACAATGTCAAAATCTGAAAATGGTAGAATATCTGATCTTGTTAACCCTAGCTCGGAATTCTTTCAGAGCAAAAATCATCTTTTGAAAACAAAAAATCTAACTCAGACTAAACTAATTGGTTAAGAGAAAAAATATCCATTTCAAAACTTGGTTCCAAAAAATATCTTATAAAATAATATACCAAAGTAATTTATCTCAATCATGGAATTTGAAATTAAGCTTTTGAAAATATCAGGAGATACATGAGTTCTTCTAAGTTTTAAAAGTTTTGAAAAGAGAAGAGAGCTTGCTTTTGATGGGCTCATTTTATGCCTCTTGTCACTTGAATGACACTTTTCGCATCCTTTGATCTTTGTGTAATAATTTTTTTTCAATTTGGCGTCATTGCCCATCCTTTGTTTTTGGCATCTTTGCCTACCCTTTTTAAAATTTTTGCAAGCTTGATTCTCTTTCAAAAACTTTTAAATAATCTTAGTTGTGAGTATACCTTCTAGAGATTAGAGAGGAAAGACTTACTCTCTAATATAGGGAAGAATAGACCACAAAGCAAACTTAGTAATCACATGATATATGCAATGGCAAGATTCCAAATAACATGAAAGATATATAAGAATTTTGAATATTTTAAATATAAGGTAGATTATTGTAGCAAGATAGAAAAGATCTTAAATTCAAAACCCAGTGGTTACTATAAGATAGACTTTTATTTAGAAAAGAAAATTATACCATTAAAAGAGGTTAGAGGGAGGGAAACCATCAACGGTGTTTCTCCATTTAACAAATTTAGAGATGTTCAAATATTGGCTATAAATCTCTAAAATTTAAGAACTAGGAAAAATTATCATAAACAAAAAATAAAACCAAAGTAAAAATAACTAGAACAACTAATAAGAAAATAGGCTAGCACAAAAGACAAAAAATAATTTTAATCAATATATGAATTTCAAGAAATTATTAAGCAGCAAGTTAAGACAATTATGAGCTGCGAGCCTATGTTTGTCTAAGTATCATATGCTCTCACGAGGACTTTGGTGAGAGCAACCCTACAAAAGTCATCAATCGACAGATTTAGGAACCCAAACAAGTTTGGGTCCCTTCTTATGAAAAGTAGAATGCAATGCATGTGTGCTATGCTGTGAATCATGTAGTTTGGGTCTCCACACCCAATGTGTACTACGGTGAACAATGCAAGTGTGTGAGATGTGTCCTAGCATGCCACATGGAAAGCATCTAACACTAGGAAAAGGATTTCTTAAATGGTTTGGGTTATAATGCCTCTTCCTAGGTCTTGGCTTTAGATTAAATGTGGGTTTCATCCAATTTCTCTTAAGTGTATCCAATTCATCTTTAACCTCGAATTAGTACTTTTTAAAGCATTATTATCCATTCTCAAATTGTGCTCCATCTATTTAGATTTCCTTAAATCACATTTAAGTGAGGCGTGTGAAGCTTTTAATGAATCATTCTCATCAGTTAATTCAGAATGCTTTTTATTTAAATCATCAAATTCATCAAGTAGAGCCATGTGATTTGAACCAATTATTGAATGATCTTTAATCAAAATTTCATGCTCCATTTGTAAATTCAAAAGCTTTAGTTTTAAACTAGCATGAGTTTTCTTAAGTTTTTTATATTATGCATGAATTTTTTCAGAAAGTTTAAGGAGTTGGTCATAGGTTAGTTAACATACCTCTTCTTGATCAAGATGATCGTCTGCCATTAAGCACAAGTTTGTTGTCTCATCTTCAGGTTTAGTCTCAAATGAATCATATGCAGAATTTTCCTAGAACTCCTTTTGAAATCTCTTTCTGTCCTTCCTAAACTTGGGTCTCTCTTCATCCTTTTCCTTGCTTGAGTGAGACTTAAGTGTAGGACAATCAGCTTTCACATGTTCAGGCTTCCTGCATTCAAAACAAACAATATTAAAATAACCTTTAGAATTTTTGTAATCTTTATCTTTTCTCCAATTATGATGATGCTTTTGCTTCTTCCTTAGAAAGCTTTTGAATTGCCTTGTGATTATGGAAATGTCATCGCTTTCAGACTCGGAAGAGTTAGAGTCCGTGTTTTTGGTCTTTAATGCTACAATTTTCTTCTTTCTTTTCTCACCTTCTTCAAGGTTTCTTTGATTCACCCCTTGCTCGTAAGTAATGAGTGAGCCAAGTAAGTTGTCAATAAAATAAGTATTGAAATCTTTAGATTTAGTAATTGCAGTTATCTTAGCATCAAAAGAGGAAGGCAAGCATCAAAATTTTATTAACCTTTTCGTCGTTGGTTAGTTCTCTTCATAAGGCATGAAAAGAAGTAATTATCTGAGTAAACCTTGAATACATTTTAGAAATTGATTCAAGAGGTTTCATACGAAAAAGTTCATAATCATGCAACAAAATATTCAAACGAGACTGCTTAACTTTATTGGTTCCTTCATAAGTAATGCACAATCTATCCCAAATCTCTTTACCAGTAGAGCAAGTACAAACACGCATGTAATCTTCAGATTTCAAAGCATAGAAAAAATAGTTCAAACACTTTGCATTAAGTTGTGCCAAATCTTTTTCATTAAAAGTCCATTCAGTAAAAGGTACTTCAGTTTTAATTCCATTAAGTTTACGAGAAGGTGGAGAAATATCCTTCTTTAATAAGCATCCATATGCAATAATCAACTGATTGTAAAAAAGTAGACATACGAGTTTTCTAAAAATCAAAAGGAAGATTATCAAACAAAGGTGGTCGTGTGATAAAATATTCTTCCGTTGTATTACGATTTTTGTTATTAGCTATGGATCAAAATTCAAAAATTTTTCAAACTCAGTTTTTATGAATCCTGCTCTGATACCACTTGAATGTTCGTTAGGTATTTTAAGCCCTTAAGAACTTGCCTGAGGCTAACTAAGAGGAGGGTGAATTGGTATTTTAAAAATTTTCTTTAATCACAGCATAAAATTCAAATCAAAATCACCACAGAAATAAAATTGCAAAAAGCAAATAAATACGGAAGCAGTAAAAATAAAGCCCAGAGATTTGTAGTGGTTCAGTCAACTTGACCTACGTCCACTCCACGGAGGCGCCCTCTGAGTACTGCAATACGAAAGTGACTCTCCTTTTTCTTCTATAGCAAGGCGGAGAAACCCTTACAAAACCTCCTTTTTGTCACCCCCGGCAGGGCAGAGAACCCAACTCTTTTTGCTTCCTCTTGAACCAGGCATAGAACCTTGATCGAGTATTGAAGCTCACCTCTCCTAACCCTTTCAAGGATAAGAGATTCTAGTGTAAGAAGAAGTTGACCAATTCTTGGAGAAACCCTTATGAATCCCTCTGACAAGCTACCCTCATAAAATCCTCTCTCTCTCCCTCTCTCTCTCTCTCCTCTAAGGCTTTCTCAGGTCAAGACAGCAGTAAAGATCCTTAGAAAAATATTGAAAAAGAGCTTTCAAAAGGCTCATTAATTACAACTTGCCAATATTATCATCCAAGATGATATAAATATCATCATGTACGATCAGTGCAATTTAAGCCTAATCAACCAGGACAATCTGGGACGAACAGAAGAATTTTAGTCCTATCATCTAGGCTGATAAAATATCATCATGGCTGATTAATTCAAATCATAAATTATCGTCCAGAAAATTGCATGGAACAGAGGTCTCGACGATTCAAAATTAGCTTGATCATCCGGTCTGATATCACGATCGTCCCAGATGATTAATTCAAAATAGTGGAAACTCGTCCAAAAAATTGCCTAGAATTTGGGCTGGCTGATGCGGATCGTCTAGAATATCATCCGTAACATGAGCTGGCCAATATTGATTATCAAGGAGCAACTAAGCTTTTTGAATTGATCGTCCCGGTCGATCCTGCAATCATCCAGGATGACGTGATCGTATCAATCAAGCCATAATTGCTTTCCTTAATTATCAAATTAATTTATGCATGATTATGTTACATTGTCCAGGCCGATGTCATGTATCGTCATGGCCGATGTCTTCAAATAGGTCTTACCTAAATAGATTTGGCAGCTAATTCTTTCTGATTTGAGCCCATCATCCTGACCGATACAAGTATCGTCCAGGCCGATCGGCTAAATGACGGCTGCCTTAACCATGATGCCCTGATTAAAGTTTTTGTCTTTGACCCGAGCATCAAGGATGATATAAATATCATCCAGGCCGATGTGAATAAAAATAGAAAACACTTAATTCAGACAGAAAAATCTCTCAAGTGTGTGTGTGTAGGGTTGCTTAGCATTAGACACCTCAAGAGTTACAATTGATTCAAAAATGGAAAAAAGTACATTACAAACTGACTAAGACCTAGTCTACCCAATCTTGAGCTGGTTTCGATTGTCGTCTAATCTTGTGATCCAGAAATGTTAGTAAGCAAAGAAGTCATAGAGAAATAAAATTATTTGGTATCATCAAAATCACAATCCATGAAAAAAGATTTGCAACACAATAAAGCTAGGTTATAAAATTGCAATAATTCATATTGACCACTATGGAGAATTTGAAAATGAAAATTTTGAATGTTTTTATATGGAACAAAGGATAGATCATAAATTTTAAGCTTCTAGAACCTTTTAGTAGAACAGGGTAGCTAAAAGAAAGAACAAGATTCTAGTAGAAGCCGCTAGAGCCATATTAGCTGAATACTCACTTCGTACATATTTTTTGGGAAGAAGTGGTGAATATAGCCTGTTATGTTCTAAATAGGGTAACTGATAGATCTGTTGCATATCTGATTTCAATAAATAGAATTTTGATGATAGCAAACACTTCTGTTTCTCTACGACTGTCTTGCCTAATAACATTTTAGGTCCATAAGATTAAGACTGCAATTTGAACTAGCTCAAGATTGGGTAGAATAGGTCTGAATCTGTTTGTAAATTTTTCCCCTTCTTGAGTCTATTGTAAACGATATGGTTCCTGATGCTAAGTAACATTGAACACACACACACTTGGGAAAATTTTTTTCTATATGATTTATAGTTATCTATTTTTGGTTACATCATCCAAAATGCTCCCAATATCATTATAGACGATCAGTTAAAAATAGAAACCCTAATTAAGACATCTTTGTTAAGGAAGCCATCATTAAGCTCATCAACATTGATGATATTTTTATCGACATGGATGATATGCTCAAATCAAAAAGAATCAGCCGCCAGATTTATTTAGGCATTATTAATTTTTGGATATAGTCTAGGACATTGTCTTGGATGACGCAACACAATTATGCTTAAATTAATCTGGTAATTAAGGAAAGCAATAAAGATTTGATTCCTCAATCATATCATCCTAGATAATTGTAGAATTGACCAGGATGATCAGTTCAAAAACCTTAGTTATTCTTGGATAATTACACATCGACCAGCTACTATTCAGTGCGATGCTCGGCATGATTTTTACGGATTTGAACTAATCATCTGTGATGATCAACCTATTTTTCCATCATCCAGACATCCTTTCAGTGCGATTATCTAGATGATATTAAATGATTTGTACTAATCATACAGGACGATATAATATCATCTTGGATAATATAAATAAATTTCTTCTAATCATCCTAAATCGTTACGGCTGATTGAGCTATAATTGCACTAATCGTACAGGACAATCTCAATCTTGGTTTATTATAATTAAGAGTTATTCTAAAGTTCTTCTATAAAAGCTCCCTAATATCACCCGGGAGGGTATTTTTTATTGTTGTTTTGACGTAAGAGAGCCCAGAGGAGAGGGAGAGAGAGGAAGAGAGAGGATAATGTGAGGGAGAGTTTATGAGGGGTTTCACAATGTTTGCTCCAAGCAAGGATTCAAGTTGTCTTCTCCGATCGTCATCCCTTATCCTTGGGGGTTTTAGTGAAGTCTACTTCAACAATCGATCAAGGTTCTCTGCCTGCTTCAGGAGGAAGCAAAAGGAGGCAGGTTATCTGCCTCACCGGTGTCGATGAAAAGGAGGTTTTGTAAAGTCTTCTTTACCTTGCTTTGGGAGGAAAAGGAGAGTCACTGAGTTTAATGCAATACCCAGAGGGCGCCTCCGGAGAGTGGATGTAGGTCAATTTGACCGAACCACTATATATCCCTGTGTTTTTTACTACTATTTTTTCAGCATTTAATTTCTGCACTTTAATTTTTATTGTGGTGAATTTTGGTTTGGTTTGAGGTTGTGTTATTGATTGAAAGATATTTTAAAATTCAAATTAACCACCCCTCTTGCTTAGCCTTGGGCTTTTTCATAAGGGATTAACATCCCTATTGAACTTTCAAGCGGTATTAGAGTGGGATTCCTAAAATTGAGTTTTTGAAAACTTTGGAATTTTGATCAATGGCTAATTCCGATAATCGTTATACTAAGGAATGGTATTTAATTACCCGACCTCCTTTGTTTGACAATATTCCTTTTAAATTTTGAAAAATTCGTATATCTACATTTTTACAATCGATTGACTATAGCATGTGGATGCTTGTTAAAGATGGTTATACACCTTTGACTGGTAAACTTAATGGTGTTAATGTTCAATTTCCTTTTTTTGAATAAAATATTGATGATAGGGATTTATCATAACTTAATACAAAATATTTGAACTATTTTTTCTATGATTTAAAATCTGAAGATTACATGCATGTTTCAACTTGTACTACTGGTAAAGAGATTTTGGATAAATTATGAATCACTTATGAAGGAACAAATGAAATCAAGCAATCTTGATTAAATAATTTATTGCATGATTATGAACTTTTTCTTATGAAACCTTTTGAATCAATTTTTAAAATGTATACAAGGTTTACTAAAATTGTTACCTCTTTGCATGCCTTAGGTAGAGAATTTAAAAGGTTAATAAAGTTTTGAGATGGTTGCCTTTTTACTTTGATGCTAAGATCACTGCAATCACTGAATCTAAAGATTTGAATACTTATTAAGTTGATAATTTACATTGATCACTCATTAATTACGAGCAAGGGGTGAATCAATGAAATCTTAATGCAGGCTAGAAAAAGAAGGAAAAAATAATGTCATTAAAGGCCAACAACATAGACACTCATTCTTCTAAGTCTGAAAGCAATGATGTCACCTTAATCACAAGGCAATTCAAAAGCTTTCTAAGGAACAAGCAAAAGAACCATCAAAAGTAGAATAAAGGAAAGGGTAGAAAAAATTTTAAAAATTCTAATGATACTATTTGTTTTGCATGCAGTAAACCAGGACACGTTAAAGCTGATGGTCCAATACGTAAGGCTCACCCAAGAAAAGAGAAGGGTGAGGAGAAATCCAAGTTTAAAAAGGATGAGAAGAGGTTCCAAAAGGCGTTCTGGGCAGATTTTGAAACGGACTCCTCCGAGACTTAAGCTGAAGAGGAGACAATAAACTTATGCTTAATGGCAGACGATCATCTTGGTTAAAGTGTCTAAGAAGTGGTATGTGAACTAACCTTTGAGAAACTACTTGAAGTTTCTGAACCAATTTATGCATCATATAAAATACTTAAGAAATCTCATTCTAATTTAAAATTAGAGTTTTTAAATTTACAAAAAGAGCATGAAATTCTACTTTAAGATCATTTTATAATTGATAGCAATCACATGTCCTTACTTGATGAGTTTGATGCATTAAACAAAAAGCATACTAAATTATCTGATGCTCATGATTCCTTAAAATCATCTCATGCTGAGTTAGAAAAAGGGTTTAAAAAATTAGAAAATCTCAAAGCTTTTGAAAATAAAAAATCATCATTGCATGCATCACATAACTTTAAAAAGAAGCATCACCACCTGAGTAGATTAGTACATCCTTTTACTGGTGTTAGATGTTTTTCATTGGGCATGTTAGGACACATTGCACACACTTGCACCATTCACCATAGTACACATTGGGAATGGAGACCCAAATTGCATGATTCACAGCATAACACACATGCGTTGTATTCTACTTTTCATCTGAAGGGACCCAAACATATTTGGGTTCCTAAATAAAACATTTGATGATTTTATAGGCTCGCTCTCATAAAAGGCCTCATGAGAGCATGTGGTACCTACATAATGGATGCTTATGACACATGACTGGAGATGTTAATCAACACATTTTGCTAGAAGCCAAGGCTGGAGGTAGGGTTACTCTTGGAGACAACACCACCAGGAAAGTGGTGGACACATGTATAATTGAAAACTCCAAGAACCTTTTGATTGAAAATTTTTTGCTTATAGTTGGACTGAAACACAACTTTCTTAGCATCAATCAGTTTTGCCATTAGGGCTTCATCATAATTTTTTTTGGCTAATACGTGCATTATAAGCTTAAATAACCACACTATTTTGCAGGGAAAATGGATCTAAAATGTTTACATGCTTGAGTTAAATAATATTGAATGTGCTGCTTCATTTTTCTTAAAAACTTCTATTGATTATTAATGATGTGACACAAGAAGTTATGTCTTGCCAGTATGAAAACCCTTATGATAGTGACCCAACAAGACCTGGTTATTGGTGTCCCCAAGCTTAAGTTCTCAAAAGACCATCTTTGTGATGCCTGCAAATTAGGAAAGAAAGTCCAATCCACTTTTCACTCCATTAAGGACATTAGCAACCCTAGACCTTTAAAAGTCCTTCACTTGGATTTGTTTGGGCCCATTAGCACTGCTAGCTTAGGACGAAAGGTCTATGGTTCTGTGATTGTCGATAACAACTCGATGTTTACTTAGATTAGGTTTCTATCACATAACAATTAGTCTTTTGAAGAGTTTAGATCCTTCTTCACTTTGATTCAGAAAAAGCTAGGTTATGAGATCTTGAATATCCATAGTGATCATGGGGAGAGTTTAAATATGAGAGATTTGAAGACTTTTGTGAGGATAAGGGGATTATCCATAACTTATCAGCTCCTAAAACCCCTTTGAAGAATGGGGTAGTTGAATGTAAGAACTGGACCTTAGTTGAAGCCGCTAAATTCAGGCTTGTTGAGTATTCACTTCCAAAAATTACTTTTGAGCTGAAGCGATAAACACAGCTTGTTATGTGTTGAATAGGGTGAATGTTAGAACCAAACTTGATAAGATACCCTATGAGATCCTTAAGGGTAGGACACCCATCCTTTCCCAGCTCCCTATCTTTGGTTGTAAAGTTTTAATTCTTAATAATGTGAAGTCACACTTAGGGAAATTTTACCCAAAATTTTATGGAGGAGTGTTTTTAGGATATTCAAGTGTGTGGAAATCCTGTAGGGTATTTAATAAGAGGATAATGGTGGTGGATGAGACTACTCATATAGTGTTTGATGAATCTAATCCTAAGAAGTTTAGAGATGAGGATGATGATGAAGTTAAAATTTTGGAGAAGAGGGAAGAGCACCAAAATAATAAAGGAGTTCGTGAGATTACCCAAGAAGTAGAAAATATAGATCCGGAGAAAAGGGTTGAACCTACACAAACTTTTCCTAGAGATTAGAGATACTCTTCGAGTCACTCTAAAGAATTGATCTTAGGAGACCCTTCTAAAGGTGTTAGGACTAGGCATGAAGTTAGGAAGGAAGTGAACCACTCTACCTTTATCTTAATGACTGAATCCACCAACATCAATAAAGCCCTTTCTGATGAGTTTTAGATCTTAGCCATGCAAGAGGAGTTAAAAAAATTGATTGGGAATGATGTTTGGGAGCTTGTAGAAATACCGAAGGGACAAAGTGTAGTTGGAACAAAATGGGTCTTTAAGAATAACGTGAATGATTTTGGTGTGGTGGTTAGGAAAAAATGCAAGATTGGTGGCTAAGGGGTACAACCAAATAAAAGGGATTGATTTTGAGGAGACCTTTGCCTCTGCAGTTAGATTACAAGCCATTAAAGTGCTATTAGACTTTGTCTATTATAAGGGAATTAAGCTTTTTCAATTGGACGTTAAGAGTGCCTTTTTAAATGGGGTAATAAGAGAAGATGTAGTTGTAGAGCAACCCGAAGATTTTCAGAGTTCCCAATTTTTAAATCATATTTTCAAATTAAATAAGGACTTATATGGATTAAAGCAAGCACCCAAAGCTTAGTATGAGAGGCTTAGCACATTCTAACTAGAGAGGGAGTTTCTTAGGGGAGTGTAGACACCACTCTTTTTATGAGGAGAGTAGGAGATGATTTACTCATTATTCAGATCTACGTCGATGATATACTTTTTGGATCTTCTAATAAAAGGCAACGTGATGATTTTTCTAAAATAGTGAGTAGGGACTTTATGATGAGTATGATGGGATATTTGTCTTACTTTTTGGAGTTTAGCATAAGACAATTAGATGATGGAAACTTTCCAAATCAATCAAAGTACATAAAGGACAACTTAAAGAAATAAGAATTTAATAAAGTCAAGCCAGTTATTACTCCCATGACCTCGAGTGTTCAGTTGGATAAAGACCCTAATAGAAAATATATTGATCAAAAGAAGTAAAGAGGGATGATTGGATCTCTACTTTACTTGATTGCAAGCCGACCTGATATAATATTTAGTATTTTTCTCTATGCTAAATTTCAAACTGATCCTTTAGAATCCCACCTTACTATTGTTAAGAGAATTCTGAGATCTCTTAGGGACCCAAAACTTAGGAATCTGGTACCCTAGGCACATCACTTCTTTTGAGATCATTGGATATTCTGATTTTGATTTTACAGGATGTAGAGTGAATAGAAAGAGAACTTTTGTGATTTACCAATTCATAGGATATTCTTTAGTCTCCTAATCCAGTAGAAAATAAAATTCTGTTGCACTTTCCACTACTGAAGCTAAGTACATTGCCTTAGGTAGTTTTTTTTTTTTTAATAGAGCATAAAGCATTACTAGAGAAGAAAAGGGACAAGAAAAGCCCCAACCGAGTACAAGCAAGCAATTCCTCCTTCAAAATATTAACAAATGAAGGAGGAACCTTATCTAGGAATAAATCATCCATAACGAACGTAGAAAAAGCACCAAAGTTAGCACATAAGTCCACTAACTTATTACAATCTCTCTTAACACAATTGAAAATAACATAATTAAAACTATCAATAAAAGAAATTTTATCCGTACCTTTACCCCCTTTTTTGAGAGCCTTGTGGAAGAATTTAATAACATTTGTATTGTCACTCTCGAAGATTATACCTTTAAATCCTTGCACCAGATCCTTGATCATTTCTTTGACTGATGCTATAGCTAGAAAGTCCAGGTAAGTGATATCCCAATGCATATGAGATCTACCATAAGCTGCTATTAATCTTCCTTTGTGATCTCTAACCACTCCTCCAATACCTCCTTTATAGAAAGCAATTAAAGTTGCATCTACATTCACCTTGATCCAATTGGGTGGAGGAGAATACAAACTATTTTCAAACAGCAAATGATGATTGGTACTCAACCGGCCCGTGTTGATGTAGTTAGGTGCATTGAGTACTCTTACATAGCTTACAACCTCAGCTTCTATGTGAACTGAGCTTCTTTCCTTCTTCCCATGAACAAGTTCATTTCTCTCCTTCCAAGTAAAGTAGATGGAATTGCATAATAAGCTAGAAAGAAATGCATTCTATTTAGATAGCCAATTATACATCTCCTCTTTATTATTGAAAAGAGAGATATGAAATCCCCGCTTGTTCAGTTGTTGTATAACTTCTACAATCTTGGGACATCTATAGGTTAAATGACAAATATTTTCTTCCTCATAACAGCCTCTAGGACAATATGCTATCCATTGAATTCTTCTATATGTTAAAAAGGAATTGGAAGGCAGGGCATTATTTAAAACTCTCCACCAGAAGTTTTCCACTCTAGCATTGAATTAAGATTTCTTCAGCCATTTCCATTCAACATTGTCAGTGAAGTGATAGAAGTTGTTACTAGCAACCATAGAAGTAATTATTTTCCTAGATTCCTTGTGAATGAGTTCAATTTGATCTTCATTAAGCTCCGATTTTCTTTCAATCTTGCAGATTAGATCCACCAGATTCTTCCCAAAAATTTTTTGTAGTTCTGGACTACACCATTGATGTCCTAAAATAAAATTTTCCACTTTTAATGATCCAGCCAATTCTTCTTGTGAATTAACAAATATAGGACAAATACTTTTGATTTTTATTTTCTTCATGCTAGTGACTGCTTTCCCAAATAAAATCCCAGATTTACTTATGTTAACCTTTTGGCCCGTCCAATCACAATACCTGTTGATAATGCCTTTGATAATCTTCACATTTTTTAACTTTGCTTTAGAAAAGAAAATGATATCATCCGCATATAGCAAATGCGAGATCCTTGTGATTTTATGGCTTACCCAAACACCAATTTCTTCCTTCTCCATTATGGCATTAGAAAAGAGCTGAGAACACAGAATAAAGAAATAAGGAGACAAGGGGCTTCCTTGTTTGAACCCACACCTTGCATTGATCCAACTGGAAGGGATTACATTGATTAAAATAGAGAAACAGGATTTTGAACACATTCCAAGATTAGCTTAGAGAAGAAATCAGGAAATCCAAAATAAGAAAGAACTTTATGTAGAGTTGGCCACCCTCCTGTTCCATGTCTAATTTGATAGACACTAGACCTTTAGATGATTTAGAATATCTAAATTTGTGGAAAATTTCTTGTGCAATCAATAGATGATATTAAGAGATCTTCCTTTAACAAAAGCGTCTTGTTCTAGAGAGATTAGTTTTGGAATGATACCATTTAATCTATTGATAAGAAATTTGGAAGCAATCTTGTACACCGTATTACAAAGGCTAATAGGCCTATAATTATAAGCATATTTCAAATTGTTGATCTTGAGAATAAGGACAATCATAGTTCTCTTCCATTCCACATTCATCTCAGCCGTTTCAAAGAACATTTTCATAGATTTCTTGAAATCCAGTTTAATGATAGACCAATAGCTTTTAAGAAAGGAATAAGAAATTCCATCCTCACCTAGTGAAGTGAACCCCTTGGTTTCTCTTATAGCCTTTTCTATTTCTTCTATATTGAAATTGCTGTTCAATTTTGTTCTATCCTCCTCTTCCAGCAAAGGATGGTTATTCGGCCAACCCTCAAGCAAGCATCTCCTATCACACCATTTGTCTTTGAAGAATTGTATTAATACATCTTCAATTTGGTTTTTCTCCTCCACCATAATCTCGTTTCCATCCTTAACGAAAGAGATGATATTAGTATTTTTTCTAGCACTAGGAACTGAATGAAAAAAAATTAGAATTTTGGTCTCCTTCTCCTATCCATTTTACTTTGGATCGTTGTCTCCACCACGTGCTTAATCGAGCCAAAGTATAATTGAGCTCATTAATTTTGATTTCAACAAAAACTAATCATCTTGTGATAGCATTCCAACCTCAGCTTCCTTAGTTTGAAGCTTTAGGATTACTTCTTTGAGCAAGTCTTTCATTTGATTCAAATCTTTTAGCTTGGCCTTAATCCAAAAGAATAAGGATTTAAGAGATCTTTTCAACTTGAAGTTAAGAATTTTAGCTGCCGATCCAAAATATTTTTTGTTTCATGCATTCTCCACCACTGCATATGATGCCGGGTATGATGCCCAAACATCCTCAAATTTGATAGATTTTTTTTTACTTTAGATGAAGATTCTAAAGTGTTAAGGAGGATAAGAAAATGATCCGACGCAATTCTGGGAAGATGCTTTACCACCATTTGCTAATTATAGTTCACAGAAATTAAATTTACCATCATTCGATCAAGTCATTCCATTATCTGATCGGAACCTTTCTTGTTGTTGCTCTAGGTTAGCCTAGCACCAATGAATCCTAGCTCTTGAAGATCATTACACGTCATGAAAGATTACATTTCTTTGGGACCCAATGAAAATTAAAATCTCCTACCACCCTTCTTTTCTTCTTTAGCCAAAAGGTAATTCAAGTCTCCATCGATCACCATAGGCCAATCATTGGTGATATGAGGTTCCAACCCATTCCAAAGTAGTCTTCTATTATAAACATCTTTGCTGCCATAAATTGTAGCTATCCTCCATTTCCTCTTGTTAAGGATATCCAAATCTCCAATAATGAATTGGGAAGAAGACTCTATCATGCTGAAATTAGCAAGGCTGCTCCTCCAAAGCACAAGTATGCCTCCTAATAGTCCAGTTGAAGGTACATAACTACAATTCCAACTAGTGCCAATCAACGACTCCACATCTTTATGCTCAATAGAGACCATTTTTGTCTCCAACATCCCCACAAAAAGTACATTGTGATCTTTCACCACCTCCTTGAGGTAGAGATAAGCCTTTTTTTTCTTGGCACTTCTGCAATGCCAAATTAATATGGATTTCATTTATGGATAAGTGGGGAAGAATTCCCCCCTTTCTCCTTAACATCTCCATCAATTTTTCTGTTCATGGCCTTCAAACTGATTGGTCCCAAACTTTTCAATTATTTCACACCTTTCTTTTTTACTGTGGAGGAGCTACCTTCATTAGCTCTAGATTCTACATCATTTAATAATGTAGCTTTCTTCATAGCTTCCAGTATTATATCCTTTTCTAGGACTAGAATGAATGGAGGTAAAGTTTCTTCAACTATTGCCTTCTTCAGCAATATTTCCCAAAGCTTCAAATTTATTTTTAATTTCCAGAACTCCTTCAGCAATAACAGCTTTAGCAAATCCCTCTTCTGTCTTTCTTCAGATTTCCACTCCAGCATAGCAGATAGCTTCTTTTGAAGAAGCCTCTTTCTTTCCACCTTCTACAACGTGATTCAATTCGATTGAACCTGTTAAGACTTGTTCCAACATATCTTTCCCACCAATTACTCTAATAGCATTAGAACTGCTTGGTTTGACAACATCATCAGTTTTTTCCGCTAGAGTTGATTTAGAGCTTCTATCTTCCCCTTTTGTTGAAACAAATCTAGGAGCTTTCTTTTTTTTTTTGTAATCGACATGAATCCAAGGACCATATACTTCTTCTTTGCTCCATTATTTTAAGCTAGAGCTTGTAGATTTGAAGTTGGGATCTGTTACTATCAACTTATCTTTACTGATTTGAGCTTCCCCTCCTTGTTTTAAATTGTTTGGAATTGTTTTCTTCATGCATTCCTCCCTTAGGTGACAAAGCTTGCTACAGTTAAAATAGAATGTAGGCAACCTTTCATACTCAATGTTCTGATAGAATTTTCCCAAATCTCCTTCCACCCATACACCCAAGGGTAATTTCTCATCGAGTTTGAATCTCACACAAACCCTTATGAATTCTCTTCTACTCCACTGGAACATGATTCCATCAATCAAGTAAGGAGTCCCCACCATGGATGCAATTCTGCATACATTTACTTCATTCCAACATTGAAGAGGATGATTTGGCATCCTGATCCAAATTGGAGCTGTGAGACCTTCGAATGAAGAAGGTGAGAAAGCACCTGTCCACCTATCCATGCCCACTATTTTACCATTAACATACTAAGGACCTGAAGCAGTTAGTTCCTCCAAAGAGTCTTGTTCTTCAAAGGCACAGAGCACCCATCCCAATCCCAATTGAGTTAAATGGAATTTACCAATTTTGGACCATTACTTCCTTAACTCAACACTTATGACATTGAAAGGGATATTGTTGCCAAAATTCTTGATCACCAAAGACTTCTTAAGTCTATTTGATTTATCTTGTTCATTTTCCATGTGTAGCTTTACTACTTTGTCTTCCAGCACAAAATTCTCACCGAAATTCAGCTCTAAAACTTTAATATAAGCTTTCTTTTCCATACATTTTGAAGAGTTTTTTCAGCCAGTGATTTAGAACATTCAGCAGTATTTATTTGAATACTGCAGTTTCCAAGCTCTCCAGATTCACATTCCCGATCCTTGATAAGATCAGAATTAACACAACTTTTGTCTAAGCCATCTTGTTTAGTAGAAATCACATTTGCTCCTACTTTAACCATATCATCAGTAATCTGGTTGTTCTTCAATGCTCCAATTAAACCTTCCTCAGTTGGTGATGTCACATTATTACAAGAGGTTTGCGTGCAATTAGATTTTTTGTATAAATTACCATGATGGAGGTTCACTTCAGATATACAGATTTCCTTGGACTGAGAATTAATAACTTCTTCCATCATGATTTATTTACCTTCGCCAATGCAATCAAAACTCTTCTTCTTTACTACCATTCCACCTTCCTTGATACCAGAACATACTTTATTTCTCACGTCCATTATCTCCAAAAGCTGATGGTGATGAGTTGAATTGATGTGAGACCTTCTGAGATGATGGAGGGGGAGGGAGGCTAATTGAGGCTCCAGCAGCCGCAGTCCAGTGATCCTTCGACGCCATCAACGTCTAGCAGAAAACCCGCGAAGATGGAATTAAAAATCATCTTCAAATGGAATTAACAGAGCTTCTCTCTCTTCAAATGGAGTTGCATTTTTCAAATTTATTTGTTTGATTACCAAGCTTTAGAGAGCAACAAGTGTTGATTAGTATCCTAGTTCTTGCAAATTACATTGCCTTAGGGAGTTGTGTGGCCCAAGTCCTTTGGTAAAGCAGAAAATTCTGGATTTAGGATTACCTGTAGGTACAATCTCAATCCTTTGTGATAACACTAGTGCCATTTACATTTCTAAGAATCATATCCAACATTCAAGGACTAAGCATATTAACATAAGGCATCACTTTATTAAAGACCATGTGACCAAGGGAGACATTGAGTTACACCATATGGCAATTGAGAATCAACTGGCTGACATCCTTACTAAACCAATGGCCTTCAACACTTTTAGCACTTTAAGGATTTGATTAGGTGTGATTGACATAAATGCATGAATTTGATTCTTACTAATTTCTTATCTGTTATCAGTTGTTTATTTTCACTTATATTATTTAATTTTTCTAGTTTTTCATTGTTTATTTTTTTGTTGAATTATTTTTCTTTCGTATGTTATATATATATTTTTAATCATTGCTAAATTGATATATTATGCCTTGGTTTTTTTTTTTTTTTGGAAAATTGTAAGTCAAAGATTGACATGTCTAAAATTAGTTAAAGAGGGAAACACCCTTGATTGTTTCCTTTCCTCTAACTATTTTTAGTGGTGTAATTTTTTTTTTCTAAACAAAAGTCTATCTCAAATCAACAACAAGACTTTGCAATTAAGACCTTTTCAATCTTGCTACAACAATATATCTCATATATAATGTTCAAAGTCTTTATATTACCTTCAGATTTTTGTAATCTTGTCATTATATTTATCATATGACTTTTGATTCTGTTTTGAGTTTCATTTTTTTATATTAAAGAGTGAGTTTTTCTTCTCTAATGTTTGGAAGATATAATCACAGCAAAGTGAATTTAAGAATTTTGGAAAGGGAACTAGCTTGGAAAATTAAATGAAAAAAAGTGGTCAATGATGACAAAATAAAAAGGTGTGCAATGATGCCAAATTGAAAAAAAAAATACACAAAGTGTATCAAAAATCTAAAGATGCACAAAGAGCACTAATTAAATTGACAAGAGGAATAAAATGAGCCCACTAAAAGCAAGCTTCTTCCGTTTCAAAGTTTTTTAAACCTTAGAAGAATTCATGTGTCACTAGATATTTTACGAAGGCTTGATCTCCAAATATATGATTGTGATTAATTATTTTGATATATTATTCAATAAATAATTTCCTGGAACCAAGTATTAAAAAGATCTCTTTTTCTTATCCAATTATTTTCTGATTTAGATTTTATTTTCAAAAGACAGTTTGCCCTGAAGAAGTCCAAGGTAGGGTTAACAGGATTAGTTTGTCTACCATTTTTCAGATTTCGACGATGTAAACTCATAGATTCTTATAAATTTTTAATTCAATCACACAGAAAATTTATCATATTCAAGTATTGATAAAAAAAACTTTATTTTTTTGTTCATTTTTGTATTTTATTTTTATCTTTTTTTAGTTGACTTTGATTTTTTTGGGCCTTCTCTGATCATCTCCATCCATCCTTTATTTTAAACTTGTTGTCACATCGTGCTGGACGATATTCATATCATCCTGGATGTTCGGTTCAATTCACTTTTAAAATTTCATCTGCTGGCTGTTATGACCTTTCTACTTCTTATCATCATGGATGATGCATTATTATCCTGGATGATCTGATCATCTTTTACTTTAATCATCTATGATCATCCTGGTTGATCCTTTTTATCTTGGATGATGCTCTTACTCTTTGCTCAATTATTGTTAATCATTCTATAATATCCACTTGTTCCTCCTAGATGATACAAGCGGTAATACATTTAAACATTTTAAATTCGGCCAGTACGATCCATTATATTGCATCGTCATAGACGATCCACCTAATCATCCTAGATGATCTACATTTTCAGCGATCATCTGGAATGTCTCCTCGGGATGATCATCTGTGTCTTATCATCTTGGATGATATTATCACCTTTTTGACTAATCGTCCCGAACACAATTATTGTATCGGATTGTCCTGAATGATTCTGCAATCGTCCTGGATGATCCGGTGGATTCTTTAAAATCCGAGGATTCTAGACATTTTTTTCTCACACCCTCTTCTTCTATCAGCCTTATACATCCTATTTCCTTATTTTTCTTAATCATGGCAGGAGGAAAGGGATCTCATCATCCTTCTATGAGTTTGTTGAGGGTGACTCTTGACCCTCGGTTCACCGAGGCAAGAGACCAAGCTGTCTATATGAGGTATAAAATAGTCGGGATCACTATATCTCGGATTATCATTCCTCAAATTCTCTCCTACCCTATCCTTGATTTATTTGAGCACGCTTCCTTGACCTTTCTTCTCACTCTCATTGTCCCCTTCAACTCTGAGCTTCTTTTTGAATTTTTTGTCAGCCTTCACATAAATTCTTCTTTTACTGCTCTCGGGTCCTATGTGAATCGACGTCCCGTCAAAATCACATATTAGGACTTTGAATAACTTTTGCAACTTACCACTTTAGGGGATAAACTCCACACCCAGTGTTCTGATCCTGACTACAGCTGGGCTCTGGCCAGCCACTTTCTTCGAAACACCAATGCTCACTTTTATATTTGAGAGTCTAGCACATTACTTAAAGATGCTATGACAATCCAACATGTTGTTCATACTTCTATTATTCAAAAAGCTGTTGATCGTATTCTTATCACTATTCTTCTTTTGATCACCACTTTTTATATTTTGGCCCCTCATAAATTCAATGCCATTGATATAATCTTTCCCTACATTGAGCATCTGACTACTAATCAAGACCAAGGACATAGAAGGAAGCTCAATCTTGCCTTAGGACATATTATTTCATATATCGTAGAATCAAAATATAACCTCCAATATCCTGCTCCACCAAACTTCCAGCCTGCCTTTTACTCCAACAACTCCAACCATGTTCTGAGGAGGAGGAGGATCCCGCACTTGTTCCTGCACCTTCTCCACTTTGCCAGCACTCTCAACTAAATGTGCTGGTGGAGCAATTCGACCAGTGGGAGGCATGATTTGAGACCTACATTGCTGCACAGGAGAAACAACATGACAAGGACATAGCCTGCTTTGACTCCTATGTGGCACAGCAGCAGCGACAGTGTGATAAGGATATGGCCTAGTTTGTAGTGCAGTTCTCCACCCTTTCCAGTTACTTTCACCCGCCACCACCACCACCACCTTCTTTATATGATCTGGGGCCGTCTTTCTATTAGTCTATTTTTTATGCTATCTTATTGTAGTTTATTTCTTTTTTTTTTGTCTCTACTTTATGTCTGTTCTACTTTCCTCCTCCTTTTTTGTGATGTCAAAAGAGAGAGTAGTTAGTTGTACTATTATCTTTATAGTTTGATTCTAATGTTGGATAGTTGAAGTGTATTTGTTTATTCTCACTATTTCCTTTAAACTATTTTTAAACTACTTTAACTATTTTTGTGTTTGTCATCATCAAAAAGAGGAAGCTTGTTGTGTATCTGATTTCAAGAAATAGAATTTTGATGATAACAAACACCTATATTTCTCTATGACTGCCTTGCCTACGAACATTTCAGGTCCATAAGATCAAGACTACAATTTAAACTAGCTCAAGATTGGGTATACAAGGTTTGGGCTAGTTGTAAACTTTTCCCCATCTTGAGTCTATTATAAACGATATGGTTCCTGATGCTAAGTAACCTTAAACACACACACAAAACTGGAGGAATTTTTTTTTGTCTGATTTAGAGTTCTCTTTTTTTGGACACATCCTCTAAGGCGATATCAATATTATTTTGGATGGTTAGTTAAAAATAGAATCCTTAATAAGGACATCCTGGTAAAGGCAGCCGACATTAAGTTCATTGTCTTGGAAGATATTTTTATCTGTCGGGATGATATGCTCAAATTAGAAAGAATCAGCTGCCAAATCTACTTAGTTATTATTTATTTTTGGTCATCATCTAGGACATCGTCTTGGATGAAGCAATAAAATTATGACTAAATTAATTTGATAATTAAAGAAAGTAATTAAGGTTTGATTGCTCGATTGCTCGATCATATCATCCTTGATGACCGCAGGATCGGCCAGGATGATCAATTCAAAAACCATAGTTATTCTTGGACGATGACTTATCATCTAGCTACTATTCAGGGTGAAGCTCTGGATGATTTTTATGGATTCAAACTAATTGTCCGGGATGATCGTGAGATTGGCCTTGAATATCAAGCTATTTTTCTATCGTCCAGACATCCTTTTAGTGCGATTATCTAGACGATATTCAATGATTTGTACTAATCGTACAGGATGATATACTTTTGCTGCTGGACGATATACTATCATCCTGGACAATATGAACAAATTTCTTCTAATCATCCAAGGTTGTCTCTGCTGATAAAGCTAAAATTTCACTGATCGTATAGGACAATCTCCAGATCTTCATGGACGATAATGTCGGTTTGTTGCAATTAAGAGCTATTCTGAAGCTCTTTTATATAAGCTCTCTTATATCACCCATGAGGGTATCTTTTACTGCTGTCTTGACCTGAGAGAGCCTAGAGGAGAGTGAGAGAGAGGGAGAGAGAGAGGATCTTATGAGAAAGAGTATGTGAGGGGTTTCACAAAGGTTTCTCCAAGAAAGGATCCAAGTCATCTTCTCTGATCATCGTCCCTTATTCTTTGGGGTTCTAGGGAGGTCTACTTGAATAATCGTTCAATGTTCTCTACCTACTTTAGTAGGAAGCAAAAGGAGTCAGGTTCTCTGCCTCACTGGTGTTGGTGAAAAGGAAATCTTGTAAAGGATTCTCTGCCTTGATGTGGGAGCAAAAGGAGTAGCCTTGGGCTAGTTAATGATGGCTTAACATCCCTAACAAACTTTCAAAATCCAAATTGAATAAGACATCCTATGAAATCCTTATGGGTTGGACACCCAACCTCTATAACCTTTATGTGTTTGGATGTAAAGTGTTTATTTTAAATTATAGAAAGTCTCAACAAGTGAAGTTTGACTTAAAATCTGATGAAAGAATGTTCCTATGTTACTTAAATGTTTGGAAATACTATAGAGTCTTTAATAAAAAAAATATTGGTAGTTGAGGAGATCATTCATATTGTATTTGATGAATATGATAATTCTTGAGGTAGAAAAGGAGGAGATTGTAAAAGTCACCCAAGTATTAGAATTTTTAAATTAGGAGTAGATGGTAGAACTTGAAAATTCATTTCCTAGAGAATGAAGATTTTCTTTAAGTCGTCCTAAAGAACTAATCTTAGGAGACTCATGTGGATGTGTTAGAATTAAGTATGAACTTAGAAAAGAAGTAAACTACTCTGCCTTGACTGAACCAACAAATATTAACCAAGCCCTTTATGATGAATTATAGATCCTAGCCATGCAAGAAGGGTTGAATCAATTTGTTAGGAATAATGTTTATGACCTAGTTTAAAGACCTAAGGATCAAAGTGTTGTTAAAACTAAATGAGTGCTCAAAATATAATGAATGATTTTGGTGTAGTGGTGAGAAATAAGGCAAGATTTGTGGCTAAGGGGTATAATCAGATAGAAGGGAATAAATTTGAGGAGACTTTTTCCTCTGTAGCCAGATTAGAAGCCATTAGGGTGTTATTAGCTTTTACTTATTTTAAGGGATTCAAATAGTTTCAAATGGATGTCAAGAGAGTCTTTTTGAATGGGATAATAAAAGAAGATATTTTTATAGAACAACCCCCAATTTCTTAAATTTACAAATTTTCAAATCAAGTGTTTAAATTAAAAAAGGCCTTATATGGACTTAAATATGCACCTAGGGCTTGCTTTGAAAGGCTTAGTACATTTCTAATAGAAAGAATATTTGTTAAGGCAAGTGTAGACATAGCCTTGTTTTTAAAAATGGTAGGGAAAGAATTACTTATTATCCAAATCAATGTTGATGATATTCTATTTGGATCTTCTAATAAAATTTTATATTATGAATTTTCAAAAAAATAAGGAATTTGAGATGAGTATGATGGGAGATTTGTCCTACTTTCTTAAATTTAGCATAAAGCATAAGGAAAATAGAACTTTCCGTAGTAACATAAAATTATTTAAGGACATCCTTAAGAAATATTAAATGAATAAATCCATGTTAGTCAACACTCTAATTAGTTCTACTGTTTAGTTAGATAAGGACTCAAGTGGAAAATATGTTGATCAAAAGAAATACACAGGAATAATTAGATCACTTCTTTACTTAATTGATAGCTGACCAGATATCATGTTTAGTATTTTTCACTGTGCTAGATTTTAGGCTGATCCAAAACATTCCCACTTGATTGCTACTAAGTGAATCCTTAGTTATCTGTTAGGGACGCAAGACTTAGAAATCTGGTATCCTAGGAATATAATCTTCTATAAAATTATTGGATATTCTGATTCAAATTTTACAAGATGTTTAGTTGATAAGAAAGTACTTCTGGGACATGTTAATTTATAGGACAATCCTTAATCTCCACGTCCAATAGAAAATAGAACTCAGTTGTCCTGTCCATTTTTTAAGCTGAGTACATAGCCTTAAGAAGTTGTATGGCCAAGGACCTTGGGTTAATGAAAGAAATTTTGGATTTGGGATTACCTATAGATGCAATTTTAATCCTATGAGATAACTCTAGTGCTATTTACATTTCAAAGAACCAAATCCAACACTCCAGGACTAAACATATCGACATAAGGCTCCACTTTATTAGGGACCATATTATCAATGGAGACATAGAGCTATGCCATATAGCCACTGAAAACCAACTTGCTAATATCTTTAGAAAACTACTGGCATTTGAAACTTTCAGCATCTTAAGAATCATATTAGGTGTAATAGATATAAATGCTTGAAATTGTTGCTTTCTATTCTCTGATTTTTGTTTTAGTTTCATGTTTGTTTTTATTTATGTATTTCCAGTTTATGGTTTTCATTTTTTGTTATTTTTCATTCAATGTTTTTAAAAGAATCAGATTAAGGGTCTCCTATAATATTGATTTCTTAAATAAAATTTTTTGCCTTGCTTTTGATTCAAAAAAATTGTAAGCAGTGATTAACTTTTCTAAATCAGTTAAAGGAAGAAATATTGAGGATTATTTATCTTCCTCTATCTCCTTTAGTTGTATTATTTTTCTTTTTTATACAAAATCTATTTAAAATTTAAAGTTAGAATTTAAAGTGAGATCTATTTTTTCTTCTTACAGTAATCTATCTATTATGAATAATATTCAAAGTCACTAAACCACGTTAAAATTTTATTATTCAAATTCTTGCATTTATCCTATGAATATGATTCTAACTTGTGATTTAGTCTTCCTTATATTAGAGAGAGAGAGTTATCTTCTCTTATGTTTGTAAGATAATCTCACAACTGAGAGTCTTTAAAGATTTTGAAAGGAAACAAGCTTGTAAAAATAACAAGAGGCTCAAACTGAGCCCAAAAGAAATCTGAAAAGATATGCAATGATCACCAAATAATTGAAAGATACATAATGTGTATCAAATCTCAAAATATGAACAAAGTGCACCAAATAATTGAAAAAGATGCACAAAATGAGCATATAAAAATAAGCTTCCTTCTCTTTCAATTTTTAAATATTTGAAGAATTCATGTGCTACTTAAAATCTTTAGACACTTTATTTTTGAAACTTATAATTTTGATTGAATCCTTTATAATATTATTAAATCAAATATTTTTTTGAAATGAATGTTGTACAAATTAGTTTTCATATTTGTTTTATTTTCTGAATTAGATTTTTGGTTTTAAAATAATTTTAACCTATAAGGAGTCGGAAATAGGGTTAATAAGATCAAATTTCTAAATTTTCTAAATTTTAGTGTTTGTTAATTTTTTTACTAATTTTTTAATCTATTTATAAGAGAAATTTATCATTTATTTGTGATTGATCAATTCAAAAAGATAAGGAATTGGAGATGAGTATGATGGGAGATTTTTCCTACTTTCTTAAATATAGCAAAAAGCAGAAGGATAATAGAGCTTTCCTTAGTAATATAAAATAATTTAAGGACATCCTTAAGGAATATTAAATGAATAAATTCATGTCATTCAACACTCCAATTAGTTCCACTATTTAGTTAGATAAGGATTTAAGTGGAAAATCTTTTGATCAAAAGAAATATAAAGGAATAATTAGATCACTTCTTTACTTAATTGTTAGCTGACCTGATATCATGTTTAGTATTTTTCTTTGTGCTAGATTTTAGGCTGATCCAAAAGATTCCCACTTGATTGTTGTTAAGTGAATCCTTAGTTATCTTTTAGGGATGCAAGACTTAGAAATCTAGTATCCTAGGAATAGAATCTTCTATAAAATTATTTGATATTCTGATTCAAATTTAACAAGATGTTGAGTTGTAAAGAAAAGTACTTCTAGGTTATGTTAATTTATAGAAGAATCCATATTCTCCGTGTCCAATAGAAAATAGAGCTCAGTAGTCCCGTCCATTGTTGAAGCTGAGTATATAGCCTTAGAAAGTTGTATGGCCCAGGACCTTTGGTTAAAGAAAAACATTCTGGATTTGGGATTACTTATAGACACAATTTTAATCCTATGTGATAACTCTAGTGCTATTTACGTTTCAAAGAACCAAATCAAACATTGCAGGACTAAATATATTGACATAAGGCTCCACTTTATTAGGGACCATATTATAAAAGGAGACATAGAGCTACACCTTGTAGCCACTAAAAACCAGCATGCTAATATCTTTAGAAAACTACTGCCATTTGAAACTTTCAGCATCTTAAAAACCATATTAGGTGTAAAAGATATAAATGCTTGAAAGTGTTGCTTTCTATTTTCTTATTTTTGTTTTAGTTTCATGTTTGTTTTTATTTATGTATTTCCATTTTATGGTTTTCATTTTTTTCTATATTTCATTCAATGTTTTTAAAAGAATCGGATTAATGGTCGTCGATAATATTTATTTCTTAAATGACATTTTTTGCCTTGCTTTTGATTTATGAAATTTGTAAGCAGTGATTAAATTTTCTAAATCAGTTAAAGGAAGAAATCGAGGATTATCTCACTTCCTCTAACTCCTTTAGTTGTATATTTTTTCTTTTTAGGACAAAATCTATTTCAAATTGAAAGTTAGACTTTAAAGTAAGATCTATTTTTTCTTCTTACAGTAATCTATCTATTATGAATAATATTCACAGTCATTAAACCACTTTAAAATTTTATTGATCAATTTGTTGCATTTATCATATAAATATGATTCTTACTTGTGATTTATTCTTCCTTATATTAAAGAGAGAGAGTTATCTTCTCTTATGTTTGGAAGATAATCTCATAACTAAGAGTCTTTAAAGATTTTGAAAGGAAGCAAGCTTCTAAAAATAACAAGAGTCACAAAATGAGCCCAAAGGATTCTGAAAAGATATGCAATGATCACCAAATAATTGAAAGATACATAATGTGTATCAAACCTCAAAAGATGAACAAAGTGTACCAAATAATTGAAAAATATGCACAAAATGAGCATATAAACATAAGCTTCCTTATCTTCCAATTTTTAAATCTTTGAAGAATTCATGTGCCACTTAAAATCTTTAGACACTTAATTTTTAAAACTTATGATTTTGATTGAATCCTTTGTAATATTATTATATCAGATATTTTTCTTAAATGAATGTTGTACAAATTACTTTTCATTATTGATTTCTTTTCTGAATTAGATTTCTTTTTTAAAAAGCTTTTTAACGTATAACGACTCCCAACTAGGGTTAACAGGATCAATTTTTTAATTTTCTAAATTTTAGTGTTTGTTAATTTTTTTTACTAATTTTATAATCTATTTATAAGGGAAATTTATCATTTATTTATGATTGATCAATTCAAAAAAATGTATTTATTTTAAATGTTAGTTTTTATCATATTTTTGTTTTTTTTTTTTGGTATTTTGATTTATTTTTTATGTTGGATCCTTTCTGATACTCCCTCTCTATCACTGAATCCCTTCAAAACTTTTGTTCACATTATTCTAGATGAACCACATCATCCTGGGAAATATGATCAAATCACTGTTCATCCCAGATCCAACGGCTGATATGACTTTATTATTATTATTTATTCTGGACAATTCCATCTTCTTCCTGGATGATCCACATGGAAAAAATGGTTGGATGAATGAAATTTAATTGGTATGATCCATAGTGGATAATCATCTAAGATAATCCACTCATTCATCTTGGATGATCTGTATAGTCAATGATGGTCTAGGCCAACTCCTGAGATTATGACCTGTGTCTTTTCACCTTGGATGATATATAATTGTTCTGGCTGATATGATTTCATATTTGACCAATTTCATGGATGGAATTATTACACCTGATCATCCTGGATGAACTCGTAATCCTCCTGGATGATTTGGTCGATCATATAAACATAGTTAGATTTGAACCCTTTTCTTCACTCTCAACTATTCAATCTCTCTTCTCTCTTACTCAAGCTCAAAATTCTTGGAATGGCGGGTGGAAAAAGATCTAGGATGCTTACCGGTAGCTCGCCTAGGTGGGATATTAATCTACGCTTTATTGAGGATGTTGATGAAGCAGCTTACAACCCATATAAGACTGCTGGAATTACTCCTTCAAAGATCATTGATCAAACTATTTTGAACTTTCAGGTACTTGACTTATTTGCTAGAATAACTCTTAGCTTAATCCGTACCTTAGCCTTTCTTTTCAATTCTAAACTCTTATTTGAATTACTTGCCAACCTTTACATTAATGCAGCTTACAATTCCTTACATTCATATGTAAATCAAAGGCTTATTGAAATCACCTATGAGGCTTTTCATACCTTCCTTCACCTCTTTACCACTGGAGACAAGATTCATTTCTTGGTCTCATATCCTGATTCTAATTGCACTCATGCCAATTGGACTCATGCCAATAATGTCCTAAGGAAAACTATTGTCAACATTCATGTAGCCAAGGTAAACACCTTAGTTAAAAGATGCTCGAATTATCCATCACATTCTTTGCACCTCTATTATTCTTAAAGATGGGGATTGGATTCATATTACTTAAGTTCTTTCACTCAAAACCTATTACATCATGGCTCAATGAAAACTTAATGCTACTGATCTTCTAATATGATACATTAAACACCTAACTAGCATTAGGGATCCCGACCACAAAACAAAGCCAAGATTAGCCTTAGGACATAACATTGCATGTGTCCTAAAAACCAAATATAACCTTCAATATCCAGTCCCACCTGATCACCTCCCTACTTTCTACTCTAATAGCTCCTTCCATACCCTTCACAGTACTCATCATCATAATGTGCATGAGAAGCCTGAGGAAGAGGAGGAAGAACCTATTATTAGACCAGTCCATATAAACCAACAGTCTTAGTTCGATAAGCTTGTCTAGAGGTTTGCTAGTGGGAATCCATATTTGAGACCTATATGACAAAGAAGCAGCACCAGCATGATCAGAATGCAACTTGATTTGATGTATAAATATCCCAACAGCAGTAGCAGCTTGGCCAGTATATAACTTGGTTTGGCGAGAAGATTTTTTTCTCTTTACCGCTAATTTCAGCCAGCACCATCGCCTCCTTCTGATAAGGATCCTTAGAGGTTTTAGTTTATTTATTTTCTATTTTTATAGTGTTTAGTGTTTTTTTGTTTCCTCCTATTTTTTGATGTTAAAAGGGAGAGTAGTGTGTTATTGTAAAATGTGTTGTTGTAAAAGCTTGTTTGATATTCAATGTTTAGTTTATTTCCTACTTAATACTTACAATTGTTTTCTTATTCTGTGTTTACTATTATTTTATTTTTCTCTTCAAAAATTATATAAACGAATTTTTTTCTCTTCCCTATTTTTCAAAGGATTAAAATAGTAAGGGGGAGTTTAGGGAATAGCAAAACATACTTGAAAACCATTAACAATAATATTTTTCATCATAAAGAGGGAGATATTATTATAAATTTGGACCCAAGCACTGTGATTTTTATAATAACAAACATTATTATTTCTCTTACTTTGCTAATTCCTATTGATTGAGTTTGTTGCATATTTATTTTCTTTGTTATGTGCTAATATTTCAGGACCTCAAGCCCACTTGCAAGCCAGCTCAAGATTGGGTAGACTAGGATTGAGTCAGTCTGTAATTTTAATTCCAAATGCATTTTTTACTTTTTCTTGAGTCAAATGTATTGGGATGGATCCTAAAGCTGAGTAACCTTACACGCACACTCAAGGGAGTGAGTAAGTATGTTAGGAAAAATTTTAATTTCTTGAACTAATCATCCAGGATAATTTATATCATCCATGAAAATGTATATCTTCCAGAATGATCAATTTATCATAAAACCTTAATTAGGGCACCATTTCTTAAAATGAAAATTTTAACTAATCATACTAGATAATCCATATTGTCTAGGATGATCAATTTAGAGGATTAAAACAAGCTACCAATAATAATTTAGTTAATTTTTAATTGACAAATTTTATTCTAATCGTATAGGATGATTCATAATATCCTGGATGATTCACATCATCCTAGATGATTCAAGATAATTATGCCTAAATTGATTAGATGATAAGGTAACTAATTATGGTTAAATTTATTATTGAGATCATACAAGATGATCCACTCAAATCATCCTGACCGATGTAAAATAATTATGACTAAATTTTTCTTGAGATTATGGGTCTAATTATGTTTGAATTCTTCAATCAGATTGTAATAGATGATCCACTCAGATCATCCTAGATAATATATTATATTTTGTGGGATGATACCCATCATCCTAGATGAAAAAAAAAAATTTTCCTCTAATCATCTAGGTTGATCATCCAGGATATCCCGAGACTAGTTTGAGATGATCCGTTGATCGCCACCCATCGCCCCATAGCATACTAGATGATTCATTCTATATTTTAAACTAATCATCCCGGATAATAGTAGAATTTCTAGGATGATCAGTACAAATTCTTGAACATATCGTTTAGGATAAGGCTGATCGTACAGGCTGATTGGGGTGTTTGAACTAATTGTATAGGATGATATTATGATCGTCCTGGATGATCTTTACCACCAAGTTTAAAATGAAGGCTTTTTTGGAGCTCTTTCATTTAAGCTCATGTATTTATCATTTGATAAATATTTTACTTAAGTTCTAACTTGAGGTGGCTTAAGAAGGAGATGGAGAGTTTGAGAGAGAGAGGGAGAATCTTGTGAGAGGGAGTTTAAGAGGGGAATCATAAAGGTTTCTCCAAGAAAGGGTTTGGTCATCTTCTTCAAGCTTCATCTTTGGTTCCTTAGTGGCTTTATGGGGATGATCATCAGCATTCGATCTAGGTTCTCTGCTTACTTTAGAAGGAAGTAAAAGGATTTCAGGTGTTCTACCTACTCCAGAATGGAGTAAAAGGATTCTAAGTTCTTTGCCTTCACCAGGAGGGTGAAAAAAGATTTAAGGTACTCTATCTCATTGGGTTGGTTGAAAGATATCATAAGGGCTTCTCTGCCTTACTATGGGGAAGAAAGATGAGACACTTCTATTAGCGTAATACCTGGAGGGGAAGCTCTGGGGAGAGGATGTAGTCAGGTTGACTAAGCCACCATAAAATTTGGTGTGTTCTATCTTTATATTTTTCTTGCATTTAATTTTTGTAACTATTATGTGATTTATTCTGTGGTAGAAATATCTGATTTTTTATATGCTTACCCCAAACTATTAAAAAAAAAAGGATTTAAAAAGATTTTCTTTTTGTTTAAAAATTTTTAAAACTACCAATTCACTCCCCCCTCTTTGTTAGCCTCGGGCTAGTTCTTGAGGGTTTAATACCCGTCTCAAACATTTGAAGAAAATATTGGGAGAAATTATGGAATGGTTAGAGAAGTTGGGGGAATGACTTGGAGAGCAAGACTGTTATGGTGGTGGACTTAGAATGAATTGAGAGTGAACATGTGGTATTAGGTGAACTTTCCTGCACTTAACCCTCCCCTTCTAGATTGAATGGCTTGGATTTATTTGAGGGAGGCTTGGATGCATGTTTTGTGTTTCCCCAAGGCTTTTAGAAGTCAAGGGGAGTCATGGAGTTTAGAGAGACCTCTCTTGGTCCATAAAAAGGGGGACCACTAGCTTTTCCCTCATTTTGTTAAACCATGCCTTAACATTGTTTAAGAGGCTAGCTTAAGGCTTCTTAGAGAAGGAAATAGTCTGCTTTACATTAGCATAGAGAAAATTTTAATGGGGATAAAGAGCTTGCTTATGTGGCATGGCCACTTAAGCCCATTTGAAGGAACATTTTCCATTAGACTGATCAAATAATTCAATGGCCATGATGTGGCAATCAAGGAGGTGAACTTGGCTATTTGTGTTATTAGACAAGTGTTTGAAGATAAGAGTTTGGAATTTTGACCAAATGCTTGGAAATGAAAAGGGCATTGACCCCTCCATTTAAGTTTACCAAGTTTAATCAAGGGGAATTTGACATGGAAAAAAATTTGGATATGTGTGGGATATCGAATTGAATGATTTTGAGAGATTAAATTGGTTTGAAATGGCTTGAAGCATTAATTTTTATATTGGTATAGGTTAAGGATTGAATTGGTCAACCAAGTCAACTCATGGGTTGGGTTTGGGTTCAACAAGCTTAAATAATTGATTTGAGACTAATGGAGATGGTCTCATGCAATAGAATGGTCATTTAAGTTGAAATGACTAATTGGACCTTAACGGTCAATTTGGTCAATATGAGTTAACTTTGTCAACCATGCATGACCGAGGCTTAAATTTGAGTCCAATATACTCCTAATGATGTTTAGGATGCATTAGAAGAGGTTTCATGGCCTGATATGGATTGATCATACTAAAGTTTGGAGAAAACTTTAATTTTCCCTAAAAGGTGCATTTTATTCATTTGGACCCCTAGTCAATAATGGGTTGACCTGGGTCCACCATAATATAATTTTATATTCAATATGACATAATAATGGTTGTGGACATGGTTAAAGATTTTGGGGAAGGCTCAAGGTCAAAAACCATAAGGTGGAAGGTCTAGTGGCATAGGATATAAATATTTAAAAGTTTTGCAACCTTTGGATTTCAATCAAGTTTTTTGGGGCTAGAGGTCTTAGATGTAATAAATTTGGACCAACAAATATTATTGGATTCCTTACTATATTATATCATGTTATTGCTAAATATTATTGGATTCCTTACTATACTATATCCTGTTATAACTGTTATTTTATATATGTTTTTCTTATGCACTAATATTTTAGGTCCACCAAGAACTATGCAAAATTGATCAGCTCAGGATTGTATAGAATTGGGCTAAATATCTTAAAAAGTATGTAATTTTGCTTTTTCTTATTTCTATTTTTCTTAAGTCAAAAATATGTATTTGGTGGATATTAAGCTTGGTGACCATGCAAACACACACACACACTCAAGGGAGCGAGTTATTGACAAAATTAGAAGTTAAAATTTTTGACCTAATCATACTTTATAAAATATATTGTATAGGATGATAAGCTAGTTAGAAAAATTATTAAAATGACTAATTATGATAATTAATGTAATTTAATTTAATTATATTACACGATACATATCGTACAGGACGATCAAAAGAAATTAAGATCACAATCGTCAATCACAATATATGCAATATTTTGAAATTGAAATTTTGTATTAATCATATTATATGATAGGTATCATACTATACAATGTAATTAAATATGACCTATCTTAATCTTAAATTAGGGAAACATTTTGATTAATTTATCTAATTAAATAGTACAGGATGATTGGAGTTAATCGTACTATACGACCCGATTCCTAGATGAGATGTAATTATTTTCCAACCATCATACTGGATGATTAACTAAATCATTTAAACTAATCATACTAAATGATTCATCATATCTTACTGGATGATCAGTTCTATATATTAAACGGATCGTACAATGCTTTATAATTCATACAACACTAAAGGGCGATTTAAATAAATCACATCGTATGATCATTGATCATACTGCATGATCATTTTTTATAGAATTTAATTTTAGGACTTTTTATGAGGCCTTGTATTTAATTTCTCTCAATAAACTTATTTTGAATCTTTGGCTGTTGAGTGTTCTTTAGAGGGAGCTTGGACAAGAAATCTAGGGGAGTTTTGGGAAGAGGAAAGGGAGAGCTTGTGTGTGAGAGAGAAGTAGTATGAGGGATCCACACAATTTCTCCAAGCAAGTGTCTTGCACTATTCCTCCAATGTCTATCTAGGCTTCTTGGGAGGCTCTAGGAAGAAGCTCTTCAGATTAAAGACATGATTCTTTGCTATGACTAGGAGGGTGAGAAACGAGTTTGTGGTTCTCATCCATCACTAGGAGGGTGAGAAAGGAGGTCTGGATTCTTTATCTTCTCTAGGATGAAGAAAAAGGATTGCGGTTCTTCGCTTTCTCCAGGAGGGAGAAAAATGATTGAAGGTTCACTACCATCACCATGAGGGTGAAATAGCTTCCAGTTCTTTGCCACACTAGGTTTGGTGGAAATGATTTATGTAAGGTCTTCTTTACCTTGCTCTGGGAGAAAAAGGAGAAACTCTATAGTGATAGTGTAATACCCGAAGTGGAGAACTCCATGGATTGGATATAGGTCATTATTTAAGCAAACCATAATAGATCTCTGGTGGTGTGTTTGTTCTAATTTGTTATTATCCTAGTGTGCCTAGGTTCAACTCACTTAAGATTAACATCATATATCAAACTTTCAATTGGTATTAAAGTGATACTAAAAAATATTGTTTAAGGAAACTTAGAGAAAAATGGTCCATGGCAAATTTTAGAAATAGGTATATCATAGAAGGTTACTCTATTACTCGTCCACCTTTGTTTGACAACATACCATTTGATTTCTGGAAAATTCACATGCTAACTTTCTTACAATCAATTGAGTTTTGCATGTGGTTTTTAGTACAAGAGGGTTATTCTTTACCATCTCATTTTATTAATGTCATCAAAACTGAGTTACCATTTAATAAATAGAGTAATGAGAATAGAGACTTAGCTCAATTGAATGCAAACTGTTTAAGCTATTTTTTCCTCTACTCTTAAGTCAAAAGATTATATAACAATCTCTACATATACCACTAGTAAGGAAATCTAGGATAAATTATGTATTACATATGAAGGAACTATTGAGATTAAATAATCTAGGTTGAACATCATTTTGCATGATTATAAACTCTTTCGTATGAAACCTTATGAAACTATTTTAGATATGTACACTAGGTTTACATAAATTATAACATATTTGCATGCTTTAGGAAGAAAGCTTTCTAATTCTAAGAAAGTAAATTAAATCTTTATATGCTTACTTAGTAATTATGATGCTAAGGTTACTACAATTTATGAATTAAAAGATTTAAATATTTATTCTATTGATAATTTGCTTGGGCCACTCATTGCCTACAAGTAAGGCATGGGTCAAAGACTAATTGATGTATATGATAAGAAGAATGAGAAGACTGTGCCTCTAAAAGCAAACAACTCAGATAATGGTAGTTTTATAGTGAAAGAGAATGACGACATTGCATTGATGACCTATTTGTTCAAAATTTTATTAAGAGGAAGAAAAAGTGTCATCAATAATATTGGAGCAAAGGTAAAGGAAATAAAAAATTTAAGCATCATCTAACACCATATTCTTTGAATGAAAGAAACAAGGGCATATCCGAATAGACTACTCCAACCTAAAAACTCTCCCAATCAAGGAGAAGGGTGAAGAGAAGGAAAAATTCAGGAAGGGGAAGCACTTGACATAGAAGAAGTTTTAGGCCAGCTCCACCTTAAAATCATTTGAATAAGAATTAGAGGAGGAGATTACAAACCTCTATTTTATGCCTAATGATAATCTTGATTAGTCAAATAAAGATGAGATATGTCAACTATCTTATGATGAATTGTTTATTATTTTAAAAAATTCATGATTCATATAGGAAGCTTTAGAAGTTGTATGCTAGCATAAACACTAACTTTTTTAATCTACCAAAAGAGCATACTAGTCTAATAACTAAACATTCTACTATAGATATTGATCACATATCCTTACTTGGTGAATATGATATTCTAAATAAGCATCATATTGTTTAGTAATGCATAAGGTGGAACCCAAAATCACTTGGGTTCCTAAATCTAATAAATGATTAACTTTATAGGGGTGCTCTCACAAAAGTTCTTGTGAGAGCATGTGGTACATGGACAGCGGATGCTCAAGGTGCATGATAGGAGACATAAAGCAATTCATCACGTTGGAGGCCAGGGCAGGAGGCAAGCTAACACTTAAAGATAATACCAATAGAAAGTGGTTAAAACGTGTATGATCGGTAATTCTAAAAAATTTATTATTTAAAATATTTTACTAGTAGATGAATTAAAACATAATTTATTTAGTATTAGCCAACTATATGAATAAGGTTTTCATATTAAATTTTTATCTACTTGTTGTGTGATTAGTTTGAATGGATATAGTATTTTATAAGGAAAGAGAGTTAATAATGTTTACATGCTTGTTTTGAACTGTATTGAATCTACTAATTCTTTTTGTTTGGAAATAATTGCTGATGAATCCTAGCTATGACACAGGAGACTATGCCAAGCAAACATGAAAAATCTTAGATAAATAATCCAAAAGGACATAACTAGAGGTATACCAAAACTATATTTTTTTTTTGGACCACCTATGTGATGCATATCAAGTAGGAAAACAAATCAAAACTTTTTTCCACTAAATTAACGACATTACCACCTATAAACCCACATAATTCCTTCACATTGATTTTTTTGGATAGGTTAGCACTGCTAGCTTAGGCAGGGAAGTATATTGATATAAGATTGTTAATGATTACTCGATGATTATTTGGATTATTATCACGTAATAGTGAATCATTCAAGTATTTAATAACATTCTCCATATGGACCTAAAAAAACTTAGGTTGTAAAATTCTAAGTATTAATTATGTTTTTGGTGGGGAATTTTAAAATGACAAATTTGAATTATATTGTAAGGAGCAAGGCATAAAAAATAAATTTTTAGCTTCTAGAATCTCTCAACAGAATGGAGCTATTAAAAGAAAGAATAGAACCCTGGTAGAAGTTCATAGAGCCATGCTAGCTGAATACTCACTTCCTAAGTAATTCTGGACAGAAACAGTAAATACTACTTGTTATGTTCTCAATAAGGTTAATATTATATCAAACCTAAATAAGACATCATTTTAGTTACTTAAAGGAAGAACACTCAATCACTCTAACCTTCATGCCTTTGGATGTAAGGTGTTTATTCTAAACAATGGGAAATCTCCATTAGGCAAATTTGACCCTAAATATGATGGAGTTTTCTTAGGATACTCATATGTTGGTAAATCCTATAGAGTTTTTAATAAGAGGGCATTAGTTGTAGAGGAGACTACACATGTAGTATTTGGTGGGCCTAGGTTAAAAGAAGATGAACTGGTTGAGGCCACCTAAGGGGTAGAATCTATTGACTTAGAAAATAGCATAGAGCCTCAGAACCCATTGCCTGAAGATTGGAGATATTCATCTAGTCATCCTAATGATCTCATTCTAAGAGATCTATTAGTAAGAAAAAGAACTAGGCATGAACTTAGAAAAGAGGTTAGCCACTCTACCTTTATCTAGACATGCAAGAAGAGTTAAATTAATTTGTTAGGAATTATATTTGAGACTTGGTATGTAGACCCAAAAACCAGAGTGCGATTGGAACCAAATGGGCTTTTAAAAATAAGATGAATGACACTTCCATAGTAATTAGAAATAAGGCTATATTAGTAGCTATGGTATACAATCAAGTTTAAGGAATTGACTTAAAAGATATATTTTCCCTTGTAACTAGATTAGAAGCAATTATATTACAATTAGGTTTTGCATGCTTTAAAGGATTTATGCTATATCAAATGGATGTTAAAAGTTTATTCTTAAATAGGGTAGTTAAAGAAGTTGTATTTATTGAGAAACCCCCATGTTTTAAGAACTCTAAAATTCTCTAATTAGGTATTCAAACTAAAGAAGGCATCATATGGGTTAAAGCAGACACCTAGAACCTAGTGTGAAAGGCTGAGCACGTTTCTTCTAGATAGATTTTTTTAAGGGTATTGTTGACACCACCCTATTTCTAAAGAAAGAAGGAGAAAACCTACTCATTATTTAGATTGATGTTAATGATATATTATATGGATCTATGGATATAAATATTTGTGATTACTTTTCAAAAATATTGAGGAGTTTGAAATGAGCATGATAGGAGAGCTTATATAATTTCTTGGATTTAGTGTAAAGCAATATGATGATGAAATCTTCCTTAGTAAATAAAAGTAAATTAAAGATATTCTTAAAAAATATGATATGTATAATCCTATGGCGATAAATACTCTCAAGTTGGATCACTTTTTACTTGGTTGCCAATAGACCTGATATCATGTTTAGTGTTTTTCTCTATTCCAAATTTCATGTTGATCCCAAAGATACCCACATGTGTGTTGTTTAGAGAATTCATAGGTATCTTCTAGGAACCCAAAACGTATGAATCTAGTATATTAAATATAGTATTTCTTTCAAAATCATAGGATATTCTAATTCATATTTTGTATGATATAGAGTTAGTAGGAAAAGTACATATGGAATATATCAATTTAAAGGATAATCTTTAGTCACCTGGTCCAGAAGAAAATTGAACTCTATAGCCCTATCTACTATTACAATGGAGGGTGATCCCCTAAGAGTGGGAGCGACACAAATAGCCAGTTCCCCACGGCTCCAAGGTTGTCATCACTCTTGTAATCAACACTTTTTAGGGAGGATGCTTCTCTCATCAAGTACATGGTGGTGATGAGAATTACTTTTTCATATTATGGTAGTCCCTCCTATAATCTCTACTCTTTTACATGTTAGAGTACCAATGGATTGTCCTGCAAGAGTGCTCAATCAAAGAATTAGGAGTACTCAATTTGAGCCAACCGATCGTTTGATCAGACGGCTCAGACTACAATCACGTTCATGTCAGCTTTAGGATTTGAATGTGGGTCCTCAACTAGAACGGTGCAGGTGACACAACTCCATCCCATCCCTCCATGTGACATGTCTTGGATCGGATGGCAAAAAAGTAGCACTAACATGATTAAGTTGAAACCACACTTACAGTTTTGATGGGCCACGTGTCCCTAACACATGTCAGCACCTAAGATGGTCGTGCAGCAATTTTAAACATAAAATAAAATTAAAATTTTAATTTAATGCTCAAAAACTTCTAAAATTTATAATAAATCTAATTTTTCACCTAATTGACTGATTTTAGTGCCATTTGAAGGGTATTAAAGCCTAATATTTATAAAAATTAATTTTAAAGTATTTTGATCACTGAATTATGAGTTATTCATAATAATTTGAAATCAATATTTTATACTTTTCTCACAATCGAGTGATCAAATTGGACAAAACTTTTGGTGAAATATTTTTTAGCATCTTAGGCATCCCCTGCATTTTTCTTTTGTCTAGAAGCTTAATGAAATTTTGTGGGGTGAATTTATAAGGTAATGAGTCCATTTTGGACCTAAAACTTTAAAAATTCATTACTCTTTAAATTGATAGACAAAGGCTGTGTGTTTATTGTGGCGTGCTAGTATTTATTTTAGGGTTAAACGACCAAAGTTTTAAACATGTTGGAAAATTAGTGACACCTAGAAAAAATAATTAAAAATGATGTCTAGACAACTTAAAAAATTTCTAGAAAATTCATTACACACCAAATAGAGGTGAAATTTTACAACATTAATTTTAGTAACATTTTATACCTTATGTTCAAATTTCATTGAATTTGGAGCCCAATAGATCAATAAATTAGCTAAGTCAAAATTCAACCTTTTGAAGGACTCTAAAATTTTGAGCAATTTTGGGATGGGTGACCTACAAAGAAATTATATCAATAGGGAAAAATCTTGAGGCCCTTTGGCTAAAACCAATAATATCTTGATAGTTAAGAGATTTTGTTGTTATAAATAGTCTCAGAGCAATACACCAATTAGAAGATGGGAACTAAGTACATAACAAGACAAAGTGATATGTCATCGAGTCACCTCCTGAACTCTGTATGGGATAAAGTGCTACATGATTGGAGCCATCACTTGAACTTGTAGGAGCCACTTCTAAAATAAATTTGTTATATGCTGACGAGAATGTCAGTTACTTAAATGGTATAGTTTTTAAAACCCCTAAGTAAAAAAAAATTGAACTCTTAAACATCAAAGAGCCTTTTGGTGTAATGGTTGAAATTTCATTCAACAAACTCCATAGTTAAGTGCGCTCTTCCCAAAGTAATTATGGGATGGGTAACTTACTTGGAAATTACACCAAAATGGTAAAATTGTGAGCCCTTTTGGCAAAAATGGACAATATCTTTAAACTTAAGAGTTTAGGATATTATACTAAGTGTTCTAAGGAGGTCTAGCTCCTTGAGCTTAGTGTAACAACACCACGAATGAATTCAATGAAGTATAAAACTTTAAAATTAATTGATTATTAATTACTTAACCAAAATTAAACCTTTAATTCAATTACATCAACCTAGTTTTAGGATGGACTGCATTGTGCTACGGAGCTACATATCCTAATAAGGCCTAGTTCCTTGAGCCAAGTGTGACAACGCCATGAACCAGTTAATTGTCAACATAATTAGCTTCATCCAATTAGATTAATCTTCAAAAATTAGATAACTAATCTAACACTCCATTGATGAAGTTTTTGGGATGGACTGTCTTGAGCTACGGGGGTAAGAGTCCTAATGAGACCTGGTTCCTTGGGCCCAATGTGACAACGACACCAATGGATTTAATGGATTATAAAATCATAAGATCAATTAATTATTAATTCTTTGAGTAAAAATAAATATTTAATTCAACTATATCAATCTAATTTTTAGGATAGACTACCTTCAATTGTGAGGCTACATGTCCTAAGGAGGTCATATTCCTCGAGCTCACTTTTAAAATGCCAAAAACTAATTGATGACAAACATAATTAACTTAATCTCTCAAATCAAAAACCCATCAATTAATTTAAAAATCACAAATTCTGGATGTCTCGTGTCTACGAGGCTATTAACTTAGTTCTAAGGAAGGTGAAATAAATTTCACGGCCCCAATAAAAATAAAGGTCATTCAACACTTAAAATAACCTTTAACCTATAATAATAATTTACACATTAGACAACTTTATTATATACCTAGAATAAGACATATCTAATAAACATAGTATGGTGCACACACTTTAGATGATTTGTTACTTCTAGTTTTACGTTAGGCTAGTTTTTTCCTTTATTGCTACTTACGTGTTAAGATTTTTTTTATGGTTTTCACTACATGCTGGTTGCTATAAGTTATTGATATGATATTTATTAATGTGTTAATTTTATTATGATATATGTGAATTAATGTGATGGGCATTAGATTACTCTTAAGTTAGGAATGATCTAGATACTTATAGAATTTGTTATAGGTAGCCAAGCTCATGCAAAGAAAAATAAAAAAAAAAAATCAAGAGGGAAAAATAAATTTAATTGATAATTTTTTAAAGGTGATAAATTTATATGCCACCTTAAAAGTTAGAAAGCATAACAAAGCAGTTTTACGCTATAATTTAAGCAATTTAATTATATAACTGCTTGAGATGATGTTAGTGATTTTGATTATAATTGCTTAGGATAATAATGTAGGTTATGCAGAGACTTGAATTTTAATTTAATTAAGTTATGAAAGTTAAATTTTAAGATGGGATATTAATCATCCAACTTGAATTCTAAAGAGAAGGGTAACATCCTGAAAGTTCATTAGGGATGTTAAGCCCTTGAGAACTAGCCCGAGGCTAACCAAGAGGGGGGGGGGGTGAATTGGTATTTTAAAAATTTCTTTAAACAAACCCAGATTCACCACAATGAAAATAAAGTGTGAAATAATAAATAATACGGAAGCACGGAAAAATAGAACACAGAGATTTATAGTGGTTCGGTCAACGCGACCTACGTCTACTCCCCGGAGGTGCCCTCTCAGGATTGCACTACAATCGTGACTCTCCTTTAGCCCTCACAGTTAGGCGGAGAAGCCCTTACAAACCTCCTTTTCACCAACCCCGGCAAGGCAGAGCACCACACTCCTTTTTCTTCCTCTTGAAGCAGGCAGAGCACCCCACTCCTTTTGCTTCCTCCTAAAGCAGGTAGAGAACCTCACTCCTTTTACTTCCTCCTGAAGCAGGTAGAGAACCTCACTCCTTTTTCTTCCTCCTGAAGCAGGTAGAGAACCTCGATCAATCGCTGAAGCTTACCTCTCCCAACCCTTCCAAGGACAAGAGACTCTAGTGGAAGAAGAAGTGGAATAATACTTGGAGCAACCCTTGTGAACCCCCTCACAAGCTCCCCCTCATAAGATCCTCTCTCTCTCTCTCTCTCTCTCTCTCTCTCTCTCTCTCCATCTCTCTCTCTTTCCTCTAGGTTTTCTTAGGTCAAGATAGCAACCAAAGATCATACAAAATGTTCGAACAAAAGCTCTTATATAGAAGAGCTTCGAAAAGCTCAATAATTGCAAGTTGCTGACTTTATCGTCCAAGAAGATAATCATATCGTCTTGTATGATCCGTGTAATTTAAGCCACATCAGCCGGGATGATCTAGGACAAATAGAAGAAAAATGTTCATATCTTCTAGGGCGATAATATATCGTCCTGGCCGATCAGTGCAAATAACAGATTATCTTCCAAACAATCGCTCTAAATTGAGGTCTGGACGATTCCAAAATAGCTTGATCGTCAAGGACGATCTCACGATTGGCCCGACCAGTCAAGTCAAATCAGAGAAACATTGTCTAGAACATCGACCGAAATTCATGCTGGCCGATCCAGATCGTCCAGACTATCATCCAAAATTTGAGTTGTCCGATATTGATCTTCCAAGAGCAACTAAGGTTTTTTGAACTGATCATCCCGGCCGATCCTACGATCGTACAGGACGATGTGATCGTATCAATCATCCTTAATTGATTTCTTTAATTACCAAACTAATTTAGGCATAATTGTATCAAATTGTCCTCGACGATACAAGATCGTTCTGGCTGATTACCAAAAATAAAGAATTCCTAAATAGATCATGGCAGCTGATTCTTTCTATTTTGAGCCTATCATCCTGGCTGATGCAAGTATCATCCAGGCCGATCGGCTAATGACGGCTGCCTTAACAGTGCTCCTTGATTAAGTTTTCTATTTTTGAACAGATCGGCCAGGATGATATAAACATCGATAAGGCCGATATGAGTCAAAAACAAAAAACTAAACAAAAAAAATCTCTCTCAAGTGTGTGTGTGTAGGGTTACTTCACATTGGATACCATAGAGATTACAATTGGCTCAAGAAAGAGAAAAAGTTCATTGCAAACTGACTTAGACCTATTCTACCTAATCTTGAGCTGGTTCTGACTGTCATCTGATCTTGTGATCCTAAAATGTTAGTCGTAGAGAAAAATAGTTTGCTATCATCAAAATTACAATACATAAAAATAGATTTGCAACACATCCCTCATAGGAGAAATCCATTCATTTAGAGATCCAAGTTAGGATGATTTAAAAATCCAAAGAGAAAAGAAACACATCTTTGGGGAGTTCTTTTCCATTTGGATACATGGACCTGACAAATACAAAGAGCTCATAAAAGGGAGAAAGATGGAGTATAGACATCAAGAAGATCCCATTCTTAAAATCACTTGCTTTATTTTTAGGACTAGAATCTGTGTTGTTATTAGTGGTACTTGACCACTTTTAATTTCTATAGACCCTAGGTTGTAATTAAGTGGTACTTCCGACATGTACTTTTCTTACACTTATTTGATTTGATTGATGTGTTTAAATTTGCACAATAGGAATTTTGTAATCTTTTTAGGTCTCTTACTTTTGTATGTCATTTTGATTTTGCTTGGAAGCATTTAAATTCTTTAATGACTAAATCACTTTTTACTCATAATTAAAAAAAAAAATTAGGTTAACATAGAAAGATAATCAATTTTAAGAAGTAAGCTTGGCCTCGTCGAGGGTCCCATACACACATATTAAAAGTTTTTCTTCCTTATTACCCGCTCCCCATTTGTAGGTTGTGTTATACCACCTAACCTATTAGTGTGCAATTCTATCTAGGGGATGTTATGTAATCTCTATGAGAAAATTTATATTCTAAGTCTTTTTAATACTACTTCATATTATTTATGTATTCAAGGTCAATTAATATGCAATGCATTAGAAACCAATTTAAAAGTTAAAATTTTTATTGCATTCAAAGAATAATCACTTTGCATAAGTAAAGGGTCACTAAGGATATTCTCTAGATGTCGAGCTCAATTCCACAAAATTTTAAAAAATAGCATACCTATCTTTTATAAAAGACAAGACACATAGTTTTGAAGCATTAGGTGGTTAGGTTGTTCCATAATCCAGGCTGGGATAAGCCCATATTTGCATTGCATTAAATATATTTAGGCCATTATTATTTTGTACCCAAATTAAACTTAGGATTCAGGGAAGACTCAAAATCACAAGACCCCACCTTTAGAAATATAATCCCAAAATTATAATAAATTAACAAACCAAATTAAAATATCTCCTAATCCAAAATTTAAAGCCTAACACATAGGGTACACTGAGGCATTTCTGAGTTATATCAAAATCCACCCTACTCCGCCTCGATTGACCTCCAAAAGTAAATGTTCAAATTTGATCCAATCCCATTTCAAACTCTGACTTCACACTTTTGATATTATTCTATAAAATCTCAAAAATTGAATTTAAATTATTATTTTAATTGAGAGTATTCATATGAAACTCATCTTTCTTATGATGTAATTAACTACGAGGGCTTGCACTCATAGGAGATTTAAGACCTCAGATCAATTTTAAAAATCAATTAATTCTCTTTAGAAAAATCAAAATTAAAGATGATCATTATCATCTTATTCGGGCGATCAATAATAAATGATATTTATTTCCATGGGAAGGAATGCCATTTATTATCATGAATAATCTTAGTGGTAAAATGCTTAATATAACTTAAGTAAAAAAATAATAAAATAGAGAAAAGAAATTTTGCATTAAATTAAAAATTGAAAAGTATAACACTACTCATCACTTGATATAGACATGTATTGGGATTTATATATGTTGAAATGGTAGAGAAGAAGGGCCAATATATATCTAGTTGTTAGAGAGGAATATCAGAGAATGGGAGTGATGCAAGCTACAGACACCTGCTCTGGACAACAGAGTTGGTTTTCGTAATTTCTAGAAATGGTAAGTAGGGAAGGTGGAGATGGTATGGAAAGTGATGTGTCATCATTTATGGTCCTACTTGTAGCACAACTATTATTAGCCTCTCTCGAATCAATTGTTCAGTAAAGAAGAGTTAATTTGTATCTATATAGATGGACTTTTGTTAGGAAGGCCTTCTGTAAAAATGTCGTCTATTTGATCTTTTGTGGCTATGTGGTGAATAATGATTATACTAGATTTGATATATTAATGAATATAATGAAGGTCAATGTTAATGTGTTTAGTTATTGCTTGGAATACAGAATTGTTTACAAGAGAGATTGCTGAAATATCATCACAATATAAGGATGTTGGTTGAGTAATAGAAATGTGAAGCTCATTTATTATTCTTCTAAGCCATACAATTTTTGTTGTTGTTGAAGTTAGTGCTCTATATTTAGATTTTATAGAGGAATGAAGTACAATTGATTACTTTTTTTACATACACAAAATACAATTATTGATTTCCTATCCTGTTTGTCTCCAACCTAATCGACATCCATATATGCATAAAGTTGAAGTTGTCCACTAGTGATTGGTAAACTCAAGTGAGGTGTGCTCTTGAGGTAGCAAAGTATCCTTTTGATCATACAAAAATGAAGATTTTGGGAGTTGTGCATATGCTGACAAATATGATTAATGGAAAATGAGAGGTTTGGATTTGTGATAGTAAGATTGTGTGTAGCAATCCCGATAAACTGTGGTATAGTTAAGGAACATAAAATGGTAGTAAGGCAGTGGGAGAATTATCTTATTTTCTTGTAATAAGATTTTTGTACTGTTTTACACATAGTTATGTCTTCTTATTCAATAATAGTAGTATCATAGTTTAATTGATGAAAAAATTTTCTAATTTTGAATGTTAAACATGCAAGCTAAGAAATGTATGTTAGTTGCCCATATCTTTTAATGAAAATAGCTTTTGAAGATCCTTTAAGAGTTGAGAAATTATATTAGAGTCAATTCCTATGAGCAAAATATCATCTACATGAAGTATTGGCAGAGTGAAGAAGAATAAAAATAGAGCAAGGTTTAAGATGCCTAGATTGAAATATGATAGTCATAGGATGAGTTTTGTTGTAGTTAGATGTAGAGAGGATGAGGAAGAAGAAGTAACACATATAGGGCTAGTTGTAGAGGGTGTTGAATAAGTTGAGTGAGATTAATTTGAGAGATGTCTTTGAGATGATTTGTTGTTTGGTGAGATGTGAGATGAAAGGGTTGAAGAAATAGATGGTGGGATGGTCGACACAAGAGTTAGAGGAGGGGATGAGAAGGACTTGAGGTGGAGTTTGAAACATTAGTGGTGGGAGATATTATTTGAAATGGAAAAATAGATTCTTGGAACATTATAGGAATTGAAGTACAAACCTTACCTATAAGTAAATTTAAACATAGGTATCCTTTGGATGCATTTGTATAACCTATAAATACAGATTGCATAGCTTTAGGTACAAATATGTGATGCTTATGAGGTGGAGGTAAAGGATAACAATGGAAACCAAATACTTTAAGCAACTTATCATTTGATACCATTTTGTATGGCAATTCATAGGGTGAGAGGTTAGGTGTCATAGGTGATGGAAGTATATTTATCAAATAGACTATTGTGAGAGAGTTGCATGCAACCGAATCATTTCATTGGCTACATGGTTCACATATAACTAGTTGTAAAGAAGTGCTTGGAATTTGTTCATTCTAGGATAGAATGAACCAATAAGAGCTACCTCAAATAGATTTCAATACTCTACGAAAATATTAAGCAAATATTTCTTTATGGGGCTTTGTGCATTGGTGTATTTAGCAATCAATTTTATTGTACCAGAAGATAAATAAATTTGTCATATTCCTGCACAGATTATCAATGATATGAGGCATATGTCAAATTTCAAGGACTATATGGGCCATTAACAGAACTCATGTTAACGTCCACATTTCTATTGAATATCAAATTCCATATACAAGGCATAGCAATCACCTGCAAGAAATATCATGGCAGTACGTGATTTTAATATGTGCTTCATATTTGCTACAACAGAATGAGAGGGTGTAAATTTTATTTGATAAGTTTAATAAGCTTTATATTTTATTTGATAAGTTATGAATATGCTTCTATTTATGAATTGTGTACAACAATTGTTAAAATTAGAAGAAAAAAAACGTTATGTTAGGATAGTCTGAATAGATCATTTTCTACTAACTCAATTCTGACATAAGTAATTAGGGATAGGTGTTTGTAAGATATATATATATATATATATATATATATATATATATATATATATATATATATATATGTGTTTATATTCTCTTTATCTTTTAAACTTCAAGTTGACTGGAGAAGATCAAAATGGGGTGTGACACTTTAAAACCTTATTCACTAAACTCTACCTTATCCTGCACTTAGATGACTCTCATCTTGTACAGAACTATTCATACACTGGTCAGTGTAAATATTATAAGGTTTTCGCAGCAGTTTTTAGTAGCGGTTTTAAAACCATTATTGTAGATTAGTATAGACAGCAGTTTTAACCGCTGTAAAAAAAATATGAAAAATTTAATAATTTAGCAGCAATTTCTGTAGAGGCGGTTTTCCAACCGCTGCCACTGCACTTTCAATTCAAAATCACTGCTATGTGTCTATTCTCCTTATCTCCCTGGTGAGCCCCAGTTCGATAGCTTCTGCTCAACTTTCTCCCGCATCCCTCTCCCAGCCGGCCAAATGATCTCCTCGCAGTCGTTCATGAACGTGCCTCTCTGCACCAATAGGCAATGCTAAAGCTCCTAAACCTCCTTGACAATGGTGTTATGATGGCAGGTCTGCAATTTACACAAGCTTCCTTGCCATTATATCTCTTACCAATTCTCTTGCCATTAAACAACCATATGTGATTTTAAGCTTCCTATCTGTCTATATCTTTCTCTATATATCGCCCTTAATACTTGAAAACTATGATTTTCTTGGGGATACAATTTGGACATTATAACACTTTTCTATTATAATTTATTTTAATATCAATTGATTAATTAATTTAAATAATAAATTTTGCACACTTATTCTTTAGTTATTAAAAGATTTAGTTAATCTTAAATTTAATTTGAAATATTTTATAAAACAAAAGATAGTTTATTTGATTATTAGTCATGAATAAGATGAAAAATCTATTTATAAATGTGAATTTTTAGCATGAATATATTTAATTAAATAGTTTAATTATCAAATTAAACGGGTCTTAGCTTTTTTAACTATTAAAAAAGATTGTATAAATCTTAAATTTAATTTTAATTATTTTTATGCTATTTCAAGTTTAGAGCCTTGTTTTAGTAAATTGTATAGTTTGATTGTTATATAAGTCAATGAATAACTTTGTGTGCAATGTATGTAAATCACCCTAAAAATTATTGATGGATCTATATACATGCCAAACTTATATAATACATAAATTTTAATATATATTAATAAAAAATCAAAATTTTTAAGTCACGTAAAAATGTTATTAACATTAGCTTTTTTTGAAGGAAAATAAGCCTTTTCTTCTATATGTTTTGATTTATATATATTTAAATTTTGGTGTTAGATATATATATACATAACATATGGTATATGCCACAACTCAATCTGATAAGATCCACAAATTGGATCGATTGTATCGTGTTAGCTTTTAAAAAGCAAACCCTAGGATCTAAGTTTTAAAAATTTTATAGATTTCTCTTCCAATACAAACTTTAAAATAAATAAAAAATCATAGAGAACTAATAACATCCAACATACTAAAAAAAAACTCATCTAAAAATTCTTTTCTTTTCATCGTAAGGAAATCTATATACAATGATTATACTACATCACATGATTACATACAAGATTATAAAGTAGAGTACTAAGTGGTTATGATCGTACAAAATATCAAAAGAATGAGATATTTATACAACTCATGTCATATATATTCTTACTCAAGTACTCAACTGTCTCCTTCCCTTTCCCAGATCTTGAAAAATAGAAGGAAAAATATTTATGAGCTAACCAGCTCAACATACTACACATTTACCAATCTAAAATTTTCAATTCATATCATTTATTAAATATATAACTAAGTTTTAAAACCATTTCATAATAATCATTGCACTTAACAAAACTATAATTGTAGTTATCATAAATTTAAGCATGTAAATAAATAAACAAGTACTTCAGATATTAGAACATAAAGTAACATTTTTCTATTAGACCCTTATATCTCCCTTAAAAAAAATATCATAATTCAGACTTTTATGACTTCCTATGCTTGCATACAAAAATAGTTCCTTAGAACTCCAAATGCTTATCACATATCATATATTCAGAAATTCAAACTCTTTTTACTCCTTATACATTCAACACTAAAACTATAACCCTAAATCAGAGCATCCTTTGAATTACCCATTTTGATCCAATAAACACATAATTCATTGCATTGCAAAAAATAAACTATAAATAAACTCATTTCATGACTTTACATAATCTTATAAGAGTAGGAAGCAATAATACACTAATGTATAGAAAATTAATTATTTTATAATATAACTAAATTATTGGGGATTGTGTAAAATATTATTTTAAGACTTTAATTATACTGCAATATTATTTTTTGGGTTCATGATCATTTTCTATAAGATTAGAAATGTGCAGATTTTAAAACTCGAGCTGTCAGGTGATGGACTGATAGAACTTCGGGCTTCAGGTAATGGTCTGACAGAAGTCTAGGCCTGAGGTGGTGATCTGAAATCGGAGTTCAGATGATCCTGAATTTAATTTTTGAAGTTTTTGACTTGATTTTGCATTGAGATTCGTGCCCGATCAAGATACTTTTTTGACGACGTATCAGATATAAATAAATTAAAAAGAAAATGTAAGGATCTCTATCAAGCTCCAACTGGTCCCGATCCACTTGAAACCATATAAAATCACATAATGAGAATAAAAACCCAATGAATAATCAAAACTCTATCACTTCTTTCAATGCAAAACAAAAGAACTAATATACACTTTAATTTTCAATATCAATTATCACTTAATACAAGTAACAAAAAAAAATCAAAAATTAATAATAAAGTAAATATGATTAGTAAAGTCAAAAGAGATCTATCAACCATTGAGCTATAAGAAAAATCAATAAAGATGGTTGTCACTCAATAAACCATGTTAATATATTATAATATGTTGTATCAATATTAATGCTAGTATGAGTTTAGTTATATCTATCAATTAGTTTGATGTACTATCAAGTAATATCGTCATTAAAATAATTATGAAAAACCAGACATGATATGAAGCTTTAATGTGGTGTTTTCTTACATTTGTTATATGACATAGCTATCAATATGTCAATATTATCTTAAATTAATTATTTATTTTAACAAATGACTCACAATAGTTATTTAAGAGTCGTCACCTTTTATCGGTGGACACAATTTAATTGATTAATTACGTACTACAACTAGGATTACATTCATAATCTTTATTTAAAGTGAAGACCGTCAACTTTTTTTTTTACATAAAATATTATATTTTAATAACAAATTCGTATTAATTATAGTGTTACCATCTAAGAGAGGTTAAAGTGCACACTAATTTTATGTGTTACAATATATTGGTAAATCCCTCAAAATAGTATTTAAAATAATTTAATTAACAAATAAATATTCATTTATTTATTATTACTAATTTTTATAATTTTCTTGCTTTCATTATCTTTTACGGTGAGATGATAAGAATCAGCGTGTCAATCTACTAGACGTTTTATTATTACCGATCTAAATTTCCCCAAAAAAAAATTATTACCAATCTACCACGAAAAACATGGAGTGGTTCGTAAAGTCACCATATATTTATATATTTATATTTACTTTTGCGCCGCATTTCTAAAGGTGAGCGGAGCGCGCGAGCGAGCCCTAGTGGTGTTCACCTCGACCGCCCTGAAGGAGAAGGACAAAGACGAGACGTTCACAGCGATTCTTTGCTGGAAGTATAGAGATGCAGATCTTCGTCAAAACCCTAAATGGGTTCCCACTTCGAGATCGAAGTGAAGCCGGATGATACGATCTTTTCCCGCCATAATCTCCCCATTTTTCTATTTTTTTGACATTTTGCACGCTTTCTATTATAATGTTTTCCCAGCAAGAGTTATTAGGGTTCTTGTTTTCTGAAATTGTTATTGAGGAGACGATTAGGGTTCTCTTTCTTGTGATTGAATTGCTGGGGGTTGGTTGCAAGAGTGATTGTAACCGGGGCTGTTGCTTTGTCGTTGTGGATTCGACTGCCTTGTTACGTTTATTTTCTTTAGTGCGGAACTGAAATGTGTATTACCACCGAGTCTTTCGTATTATAAGTGGAATGCAGTTTTTGCTTACATTATTATTTGGTTTATATTATATTTTTTTAATGTTTAATTTACAAGTTAAACTTATCTTTTGTTTTATTTTTAGATGTAATTCTTGTCTGTTTTAGATTTAGGACTAATGCTAGAACTTGTTTGATTTCTTTTGGTGAGTTTGTGGTTTTTTGTTAATAGTAGGGCTAGAGGTTGGTTTTTTTGTATGTATGTTTTTGCTTTCTGTTATGAATTGTTTGGAAGACACATTGTCTGGGAGTACTTACACTTATTTGTCATGCAGGTTGCTGACGTAAAGAAGAATATAGAAGCTTCGCAAGGACAAAGTGTTTACCCTGCAGATCAACAGATGCTTATACATCAAGGAAAAGTTCTTAAAGATGAGACAACCTTGGCAGAGAACAATGTTGCTGAGAAAGCTTTTATTGTCATCATGCTGAGAAAGGTATTTCCATATGCTTTTTTAATTTTTTTTTTTTTAGGAACAGTTTGTTATTTAGCCAGCAACTAGATTTTATCCTGATTTGTGCATATATATATATATATATATATATAATATATATATATATATATATATATATATATATATATATATATATATATATATATATATATATATATATATATATATATATATATTAATGATTGAAGTTACAAAAAGAATGGTATATGAACTGAAAGTCCTTGTTGAACCTGTTCATCACATATGAGGTGCTCTTGATAAAATTTCCTTGAGAACCAGCACATAAGAACTTTTTATCTTGAATCAATATGCGTTACATGATCGTCCCTTGATATGCTAGTGTTTCCTACTTTCCTTGACTCATGTATGGAAGATGCATAAAAAAATGTATGGAAGATGCATAATCTTGAAACTAAATACTGGGACTTCATGTGTCTTCTACAATATTTTGATGGCTTAAGTTTTTTTTGTTGAATTTGGTGGTTTTTATTAGGATGAGCTTTTGGTGTCGAGATTTTATTGGATGTCTACTTAAAAACTTAAATTTACTATTCTAAATAGTTGCTACTGAAAATCTAAAGTAATTACGACTATTCAAATTAATTTACAAATTACCTTTGTTAAAAGAGAAGCATGAAATAAAGGTTCATCTAAAAGATTGTGGAACTTTCTGGTGTAAAATTGAAGTTGATTAGCTAAAAAATTCCCAAAGAAGTGAAAAGGGAGGAATACAAAAGAAGGGGAAAAAGTGGGAAAAGGGAAAATCAATTGCAGGTTATAGGTGGAAGGAGTATCCGAGCTGAGCATCATATTTCCATTCCAAATCATAATGGAAATTAGAATTCCCTTAAATTTTATAGTCAATAGTTTTCCTACTAGATAGGGTAAAATAATCAAATTTATAGTAAATGGCACTAACCTCATTATTTGACCAATTATGCATTAAATATTAACTAATATAGAAATACAATATGATGATGACATTAAAATGCTATGATATGAAAATATAATCCATGAATGTACACCATCTATTCTGGTTGGGTGCAAAGAACTATAATATGGAGAGTTCAAATATTGTTGAAGGATTGTAAGGACTTTTGCTAAATTGCTATAGTAGGGAAATCTATATAATTTGGAAATACATCTTATTGAATAAGAGATTAGGCTGATTAGCAAACCATCCATATGAAGAAGAGTTGAGGAATCAATCTTAAAGTAAATTTAAAGCGTAGATAGAGACTAAAGGGGCAAAGAGCTCCATCTATAACAAAACATTCAAAGAGTTTAGCTGCTAAAACTATTGTAATAACTAAGCATATTTAAAAAAATTGATATGTATTCCAAAATTGTTGAAGCGAACTACATGAACTACAAGCAATTAAGTAGATATATATTTTTGGTAGATGAAAAAGATCTGTATGCCTTTATTTATTTTTTTCATCATAGCTTATGATTTATATTAAATGTTTTAGTTTGGATGTAATTGATTAGGTAGAGGAGAAAGAGGGAATGGAGATTGTTGGATGTGCTTTGAGGGAATGTGTGCTTTCTCAAAAATTTTATAGGAAGAAGATTTTTTGGATTAACGGCCCGTTTGGTAAAATGAAGATTGGCCATCAAGTTGATACTGGGCAGATGGAGATGGGTTGTTAAGTTGTTGTTTGCTAGACAACAATAATCCGATAGGTTGTTGTCAGGCATATGCAATGGACTGAAGATGGAGGTGATTTCATGTACTAATTGTGACCTTCTACATGTTTAATCGACATTGTTATGTTGCATTATTATGACACATGAATGATAATGAGACATTACATATATTTTATTATTGATGTATAGCTTGCTTTATCTAAATATGACTATTGAACACTTGCTGGTTTTTCTTTTTAAAATGATCCTTATGTTGAAACATATCTTGCTATAGATGTTATAAAGTTTGAACATCTGGCAAATAGAATCTAAAGATTGACAATTAGAATAAATATGTAAATACAACACTTGTTTGTAATATTCTAAAATCTTTTAGATTTTATAATGACTCATCAATTTATAACATATATGGCAAATCAAACTACTCCAAACTAATGAAAATCATTTGTAATGATAGTGAATTATAGATCGCTCATATCTTTCTTTTTTATTGACCTTATAATAAAAAATTAGCCATCTTTTTCATATTTTTACAGTTTTGTGGGCTCCGAAAATTTGGCCCCAGCCTCTCCGCCGCACATGTGTTGCTTTTTCTTTTCGGCGAGAGAGTTTTAACTTATAAGTTCCAAGGTAAATTTTGGAATTGTTATTAGGAAGCAATGATGACATTGAAATCCGAAAGCAGCTAAACCACGGCCTTTACAATCCCTAAAAATTCCTCCAATGTTGGCATTGTTATTAGGAAGAACTAAAGCATCTATGTTATATAAGTTGTACTATTTTCTGTATATCTTATAAAAAGACAATCATATATTCTTGAACCCAATTTTCTTTTCTTAAGATTTGCTAGAAGAGCCTTAGAATGACACCCCAGAATTTTAAATATTTTAAATTTGGTAATCTATTCTTCCAAAATTCAAAGAGTGTCTTTCTAGAATTTTAAAAATAATTCTATTTTGTAAATGATAGGCTGATAAAATAGCTTCATCCCTTATATAATTAAGAGCACCTGAATAAATGAGAATACCATTCATCTTTTATTTTAAGGTTCTATTTTTACATTTAGCTATATCATTAGATTCAAGTGAAGAAGATGGAGTAACCTCATGAATAATACCCTTAGCTTCAGAAAAGGTACTAAAAATTATTGTGTCATATTCTTCTCCTATATCTATTCTATAAGTCTCTTGATTTTTCTTTCTAGTTTATTTTTTTACTTCAGCCTTATATTTCATGAATTTTGATTCGGTCTCATCTCTATTTCGATGTAATTACGCCAAATAAGTCTTTAACTCAAGTTAATCCAAATCTCAATTCTATTTAAATTTCAATCAAGTCTGGACTTCAAACCTACCTAGACTTTAAACCTATCATGATCTCAACTCCATTCTAAACATGGATCATGCCTCTAATCTAGCTTCAACCATGTTTAATTATTTAAGATCAGCCAAATGATCATAAATGTTTTTGATAATTTAATTTCAATCAAGTCTGATTTATAGTCTATCAATTACATATTGATAGGACATGTCTCAAGAGGCAACCCTCTAAATTTGAGCTCAATTTGAGACATCTATCCCTAGGAATTGGACTGAAATCTAAAGGTTATAAAACCTTCAAATATTTATTATCTATGCCAATAGACCTACCACCTAGTCGAACTAGATCTTGAAGATCTCTCCAAAGCCTCTAATCATATCCAGACACTTAATTATGACTAGTTTAACATTAAATTATATTTTGGTGGACCCACTTTTGCCCTTAGTTGACCAGCAGTCAAAATGACTAAAATACCCTTAAAGGGAAATTTTGGAGTTTCCTCTACCCTATAACATAGACATTTCAAATGAAAGCCCAGAAACTCGTCCAATGAATCCTAATCACCATTACGATTGCAATGGACTCAAGCCTAAACCCTGTTCAAGATTAGTTGACCAAGTCAGCTCCTTTTGACCAAAATATCATTTAGGTTCCATTGCTCATTCGGGAGTATAAGTTGAAAAATTGCTTTTATAATTTCCAAAATAATTGCATTGTTTTTTCAAAATTAAAACAGGAGAAATTTTTAAAATACCAATTCACTCACCCCTCTTGGTTAGCCGTTGGGACAAAAATTTAGATCTAATAACCTAACTCATATTTAACAAGTTTCAACAAGTGGTATCAGGGCTTAATTTTAAAATCATAAGTTTAGACTACTTTTTGATTAACGACCATGGCTACATTTATAAACTGAATCACAACCTGAGGATGAAGACGACATCACGTTGATGACTAGATAGTTCAGAAGCTTTCTGAAGAGGAAGCAAAAGAGACGTCATCAATGAAATCGAAATAAGTTTAATATGAATATTAATGTTTCAAAAGATGTTAATTTTTATTAGTGCAGGAAATTTGGACACATTAAGTCAGACTGTCCAAAACTCAAAGCCACTCCTTGCAAGGAGAAGGTAGAGGAGAAACCAATTGTAAAGAATTACAAGAAGAAATTTTAAAGAGTTTTTTGGGTGGACTCAGCTTCAGACTCGTTAGAGACTGAAAAGGATGAGGAAGTCACCAATCTATACTTGATAGCTGATAAACTTGATCTGTCAGATCAAGAAGAAGTATGTGACTTGACTTACAATAAACTTTTAGAAATCTCTAAATGTATACATGATGCATATAGAAAGTTAAATAAAATACATGCTAGTTTGAATTCAGAATTACAAGAACTGCAAAGAGAACAAGAAATCGTTAGGAAAGATCATGCATTAATTGATAAAAACAACATGAAATTACTTGATGAGTTTGACGATTTGAATAAGAGCTATGAAAATTTAAAATCAACCTATGCAGAACTCGAAAAAGAATTTAAAACTTTTAAGGATGAATCAAAAAGCATAGAGCATTATATGAATTATGACATAAGAATCTATAAGAACATGAACATGTATTTGAGATTGAAAGTGGAAGCTCTCGAAAAAAAATAAGAAATCCCTAACACTTAAAGATTTTACAAATCCTATTTTATATCCAAATTTTTTAAAACTCAATAGGAAATAGAACAATTATAAAAAATTGAGAAACCCATTTCGTTGAGTTACATGTTTTAATTGTTGCATGTTTGGACACATAGCACACACTTGTACTTCGGATAGAAAAACTCATTTGTTGTGGAAGCCTAAGAAGCATAAAAATAGATATATCATACATGCATCTATTTATAAGTTTCCAAAAGGTAAACCCAAATTTGTTTAGGCTTGCAGGTCTAATGTTTGATGATTTTGGAGGATCACTCTCACACAAGGCCTCATAAGAGCATATGATATCTGGACAGTGGTTTTTCAAAGCATATGACTGGAGATATCAGAGGAACCTAAGAGTGGAGGCAGGGTTACACATAGAGAGAACACCACAAAGAAGGTGGTAGGATCAGGTATGATTGGGAACCTGAAAAACTTTTTTATAGAAAATGTTTTTTTTGTAGAAGACTTAAAGCATAATCTTCTGAGTATTAGTCAACTATGTGATAAAGTATATTGTGTTAAATTTTTTCCTACTAGCTGCATATTAAATTTGAATGGTAATGATGTTTTACATGGTATACAGGTAAATAATGTTTATATGCTGATTTGAATTATATCAAAACTCATACAGTTTTTTGTATATAAACTATTTTTGATGAGTAATGGCTATGACATAGCAAACTTTGTCACTCTAGCATAAAAAACCTTAAGAGGATTACCCAAAAGAACTTAGTGAGAGGTATATCAAAAACTAAACTTTACTAAAGATCACTTTTGCGATGCATGTTAATTAGAAAAATAGGAGAAGTCATCCTTTCAGTCCAATAAGGATTTTAATACTAGTCAACCTTTGGAGATTTTACATATGGATCTTTTTGAACTAGTTGGATATATAAGTCTAGGAGGGAAGGTATACGAATTTTTGATTGTGGATGATTTCTCTAGATTCACTTGAGTTAGATTTCTATATCATAAGAGTGAATCATAAATTTTTCGACTCGGATTCAGAAGAAACTAGGATATTAGATTTTGGAAATTCAAAGTGATCCTGGAGGAGAATTTAAAAATGAAGAATTTGAGGATTTTTATAAGGACAAAGGATTGATCATAATTTTTCTGCACATAGAATCCCTCAATAAAATGACGTAGTCGTAAGGAAAAATAGAATATTAATAGAAGCCGCTCGAGCCATGTTGAGCTAGTAGCGTCTCAGGGTTAGTGAGAAAGGAAGCCGCTAAACAAGATGACGAAGATAGAAAAGTTTAGAATTCTTTCCTTACTCCTCATCCTTAAATCATGAAGATGATGTAACCCTTGAAGAGTAAGATTTCAATGAATTAATGGAATTACCTTTTGGCTACTTTTACATTGGTGTCAAAACTCTTATCTCTAAAGGTTTCGCTTCGACTCGATTTCCTAAGGTAAGCTAGATACCACGAAGATATCTGGAATTAAAAATTTAATATAAATTGGACAAGTGGTATCAGCTTTGGTACTGTTTGTTCATGTGACAATGACTAATATTTTTTAATGATAACTAATCATCCTAAATTTGAGAATGTCCCAACGGAAGTCATCGATTCCCTCAATAGACTTTTTTTGGAGACATAATAATTCTGATGAACAGGAGGAAGTCTGGCAACGATTGAGAAGAGATCTAGTAGCGGTTGTCAAATAGGCAAAAGTTTGGTAATTATAAAAAATATATTTAGAGGAAGTAAACGAACTGGCAGAATTTAGGAAAAGATTGGTGCTCAAGAAAAGATTTAACTGTGGTCAATGAATGGGCAGAAAAACATGTGGGTCGAGAAACTGGTGGATGTTTGGTGACAGTTGTGAAGAAATATGGTGACAACCAATGAATGTGCGAAAGTTTGATAAAAAGATGTACAATAGTTAATAAATTGATAAAAGTCTAACAATGATCGAGAGGAGACCCGACAACAATCAATGAATTGGAAAAAGTCTAGTGATGGTCAAGAAGAGATCCGGTGCCTATCGATGATTGAGCGAAAGTTTGGATAAATCAAAAATAGATTTTGTGGAAGTTGATGAACATGTGGAAGTTTGACAATAGCTAGGATGAGATTTTGAGGCAATTGAAAAATGATGGAAGTCCGGAAATGGTTGGTTCTTTGGAAAAGATCGAATGATGGTCAAAGAACATGCATAAGTCCCGCGACGGTTGAGAAGAGATCCAGCGATGGCCGAGGAACGAGTAAAAGTTGAGGATGATCATGAATAGTTCCCACGGTGATCGATGAATTGTTAAAAGTCTGGCGACAGTCGGGAAGAGGTTTTGGAGACTGCCGATGAACGGTCAGAAGTTTGACAACTGTCAGTGATTTGGAAAAATTTGGTGGCGATCAACGAATGGGCAAAAATTGGTTGATAAGAGATTCAACGGTGTTCTATGAATGGGCGGAAGTCTTGGAACACTCGGTGATCGAGAAAAGACTCTGTGGTAGTTGGCTACAAGAGTGCTCTTTAAGTTTGTTCCTTCATCTCATCCTTTCTTTTCCTTTTTCCCCTCACCTCATTTGAGGAATGGGGGACTATTTAAATTTTTTATTGAATGGCATGGCTTGTAAATATGAAGAGAATATAAGGTATATTCAGAGTGTTCCATCGGATGACTCATATTGATGCCCTTCATTATGAAGTTTTTACTTATTATTTAAATGGCCTACATATGTAAGAATTGAGTGATCTTGGGATAGTAGGATTTGTCTTATTGAGCCACTCAATTCAACTATAAGAAGGTAATATTTGGGTATTATTTAGTTATCCAATTAATGCTCTGAAGCTTCTAAAATTTTTATTGAATGGCATGGCTTGTAAATATGAAGAGAATATAAGGTATATTCAGAGTGTTCCATCGGATGACTCATATTGATGCCCTTCATTATGAAGTTTTTACTTATTATTTAAATGGCCTACATGTGTAAGAATTGAGTGATCTTGGGATTGTAGGATTTGTCTTATTGAGCCACTCAATTCAACTATAAGAAGGTAATATTTGGGTATTATTTAATTATCCAATTAATGCTCTGAAGCTTCCAAAAATGCTTTGATCTTTTGATTTGAGCCTGTTTGGCCTCGAATTTGACTTATTTTGGTGTCATTGGGCTTGTCTCTCTGATATCTTCAAGTTGACAATACGTTTATTGAAATAATAATTTTGATGGTCCCCATTTCAATTTTTGTAGCCTCAACCTCATATTTCCATTGAGGTTCATGCTTGATCATAATGATTTTTTTGGAGATTTATTAATCTTAAATTTTGGTTTAGATATAATTAGAAAGGTAAGAAATCAAATTGAAAACTTGAGATATTTCTCTTACTTTTCTATCAAATTTATGTAAAATGTGATTATGTGTATATATATATATATATAGTTTGTTATAAAGTAATAGATTGCATATGGTAATACATTGCCATTATAAAAAAATTCATATTAATTCTAACTACATCCATTAGCCCCAAAGCCAATCTGATTGTTCTCCATATCATGCACTACATTATACGTGCGTTCTTGTAGATTACCAATGACCACGGGATCATTCTCATTTGTAATTGCAACGAAGGGTAAGCACATTTGAGATTTTTTGTACCTGAAAAGTCTCCCCGAAATACCTATGTTAATAATAACATTGCTATCAAAAATCAACTCAATCGTCGGCACATTCACATTCTGATAATTAGTAAGGTCGTAGCATGTGTCAAGTCCTTTCCATGACGGTGCCGTCCGATATTTTGCCATGTGTTTTCTAAAAGTGCTGCGTAGTGCAGAGTAGGTAATGGGCAGCAATTTGGTAATCACTGAGCCGGAGTCCAACACGGTTGCAAGGAAGCCGAACTCATTCGGTGGAAGTTTGATCTTTTCATGGTTAACATAAATAGAATCAAGATTGATTTATGAAATAGAAGGATGGATATTTAAAGCTTCTTAGCATCGGTGTATACTGCACACCAGTGGCAGAGCTACCTTGTGCAAGATACCCATCTATGGTGGGTTTTGATGGTAGACAATATGAGAATACCTTGCCATAAAATTGAGGTGCTTGGGAGATAATCGAAACTGACCCCCGGCCAAGGCCTAACAACCCATCTTCCATCCCAAAAATGCCTCTGTTTAAATGGCCGCATCCAAAGTGAAAGTTATGAATAACATCAAAGGAGAGTCTTAAGGTGTCTTTAACGAGGGATCCTTGAGTTATAGAATCATCGCCATACTGTAACTCATAGAGACAATCGAAGAATGTCCACCAGTTGCAACTATGTCTTTTGAGTTGGGAACAATATACGGAGAAGCAGGAAATGCTTCTAAAGGTGGAGGACTCATGTGGGTCATAAATTGGGTCTTTTTGCTTATGGCATAGATCGCATGGCTTACATTGGATCCATGTGAGATCGCTACCAGTGTCAATCTCAACTGAGAAGAACTTGGGAGGGGTGCCTAGGCCTATTGTGACGATAAAGTTGTTACTACCGAGAGATCTGCCTTCATTTGTCGGAACTCTTGCATCAAGAGGGTTGAAGCTGGAGGTGTTGGCGGCGGCTAGATGATGGATGTAGTCGACGCGGGATTGGTCTTGTTGCATGATCAGATCATATTGTTCCACAAGGGACAGATTATTTTGGTGCCCCAAGGGTGAGCACGGGCCATATCGGTCGACCAACTTTAGTTTGTAAGGGCTCGTGCCTGTCAAAATTGGTAAAGCTTCTTAATGTACATATTGATTGGAATTAGAAAATTGTGGTTGACAAAGAATCTTTTGCTTTGCATTAGGTGTGAGTTTGTGATATTTATCAACTGAGCTTAGTTTCTACAAATTTATTACTAATTTATTTAATTTACAAAAAAAAAAGTTTCAAACATAGTATTAAGAAATTGCTAGCATACCATTATGAGGCACGGAGCAGGAGCTGCTCGGCATTAGTGACTCGACGTCGATGAGATCATATTCTCCGGTAAGCCCACGTACTGATACTAGAGAAATCTTCTCTATTAGAAGCAAAAAGTAGAAGAGTTTGAGAAGAGTATAACATGGGAGCAGAAAAGAAGACGTCGCCATGAGAATAAAGCTTCCAATTTTCCCTTTGTAGAACTTGAAGGAATAAGCCAAGCATATGAGGCTTTATAGGTGTGGTTTGATGCGCATTACACATTTAGTTGTCCATTTTTAATGCTTCTTCTGTTTCAAAATGACAAATTAACAATAGTTTATATGTTTAGAAGAACTGTTTTCCTAAAATAAAATCAACTTGCTATTTTGGGTGAATATGCCATCTTTTCCTACTCTTGTATATCTCATTTTCTAAAATTAGAAAGTACATATATGTTAATTGAACCTAATTAGGGTAAGACCACCTGGCTACTAATTAAGTATACCGATTATTTGTGCTTATTTTTTAATTGTTCATCAAAAATAAAAGTTAATATAAAATAAAAAATGATTTTCTAATAAAATAAAACTATTTATTTAATAGTTTTCCATTAGTCTCCTGAAAATTCATATCACATTTTACGATGATATATATATATATATATATATATATATATATATATATATTTCCATTGCAACAATAATTATTTTCATTACAACAACATTTATTTATTTTCGTGAGTGCTCTAGAGAATTGCTTATATTTTCATAAAAGGGGGCCAACCTTTACGCTCATATAGGTAAATTCATTAGTTGTCTCTCACAGTAAGCACAATATGAATTCATTATGAGTAAACTTCATCCTCTATGTCAATATAAATCATATTATTTAATAATATAGGAATTGACCACAATATTTATTTTGAATATTCTACCAAGTTGACTAATTACTTGTACTTCCCATATTAACCTATTTTATGAAATCTCCATAAAAATAGGGTTGGTTACCATCAAAATCAACTTTTATTTATCGACAAAAGTCTCATACCCCTCGACGTGTCCACTACTTGTTCCCTTCCAAGTGGTTTTATCAAAGGATATGCTAAGTTCATCTCTGACCTCACAAAATTTAGGGTATTATCCTATCATTAAATAATTATTTACAATATTATATCTTAGGCGAATATGTCTACTCTTCCCATTATATTATTGACAAACTTACTTTTCATTTTTAGGTACTATGAAAGCTTTTTGTTATTTTTTCTCTTCCAAATTTTCATCTAAGAAGGAAGTTTACACATCCATCTGATGAATTTGTAATTTGAATATTGAAGTTAAAGCAATAAGAGCACTAATAGAAGAAACTCTATCGAGAGAGTAAGTATCAAAATAATCCAAATCTTTCTTTTGAGTATATTCTTTACCCGCTAACCTAGATTTATATTTTTTAATTGATCCATCCTGCTTGAGTTTTTTTTCCTAAAGATCCATTTACATTCAATAGTTTTAATTCCTGAAGGTAAACCCACTATCTGCCAAGTATGAGTTGACTTAACAGAATCTAATTTAACTTTAATCAACTTCTTCCAAAAATTAGCATCTAATGAAGACATTGCTTCAGAATAAGTTGAGTTATCATCTAGTAAGAATGTGTAAAAGTCATCTCCAAAGTTTTTTTTCCTTTCTTATTCTTTAATTTCTATATTCTAATATAAGTGTCAATATTATTAAGATCAACCACCCGATCTCCGAACACCCATACCCCCCCCACACCTCCTCCCACAACCCCCCCCCCCCCCCCTTGGAATCTCCACAAACACCGCCCACCACACTCAACCCACCCTATTCCCACACTTCCCCCAATAATTTCCTCACCCTTCCTTTTTTTATGTTCATTATTTGTATTTTTGATTTCTTGGGTCATGTTCAGTAAGGGTGTATGTTTGCTTGTGACCATGCATACACATCAGGGGGATGTGATATTGACTCAAAACTAGAAGTTCAATTTATTTTTGAACTAATCGTATTGTATGTTTTTATAACAACATTATGATCAGCTCATCTAACTAATCATACTGTACAATTTAGATCATCTAGGATGATTAATTATAATCATAAAAAGTTTTTGCCAATCATAATGTAGGCAAGATTTTGAATTTTATTTTTTGTTCTAATCATCCAGGATGATCTATATCGTACTAAACTATATATAATAATAATGCCTAAATTGATCCTTTGATTATCAGACTAATTATTATTAAAATGTTGTACCAAATCATACAGGACAATCTTAATTTTGTATAGGATGATCTTAGATATTTTTTGGGATGACCATCAATAATACCAGATGAAATACCATAATTTTTCTTCTAATCATTAAGGGCAATCCATAATATCATACTTGATGTTTTGTACAAATATGATCAGATCATATAAAAATATCTTGAGATCATTCATAACTATAAGGTCTAATTCTGCACCTCATATTGGATGATCCTACGATCGTCCAAGATGATATTTTGCACCAGAATTAAGTTTTTACTATTTTTGAAGCCCCCTATTTAAGAACATCATACTGGATGATCTTGCAATCATACTAGATGATCTTTTTCTCCAGAATTGATTTTTAGGGTTTTTCAAAGCACTCTATTTAAGCTTTGTAAATGAGCTTTGTAAGTTTCTTTGGCAGCAATTATGTCTTCGTACTTTTGGAGAAAACTTAAAGAGAGAACTTGATAAAGTAAGAGGAGGAATAGAGATGGAGGGAGTGGGTTTGAAAGGGGAAGAAGATTCGAGGGGAGGAGGTGAGTGTGGAGGGGAACTCATATGATTTCTTCTGCAAGATTGCACCTTAGTACCATCAGATTCAAGATTCGTATTGAGGGAAGTATTAAGGAAAAAAATATCTCTTTGGAGTCAAAAGACCCAGCTACTCCGCCACACCGAGGATGTTGGAAGTGATTTTGTAAGGTCTTCTTCGTCTAGTTGTGGGGGCTAAGAAGAGTCACAAAAGCTTTAGTGCAATACTGAGAGGGTTCCTCCGAGGATTGGACATAGCTCAGGTTGGACAAAATCACTATAAATATGATGTGTTTTTTCTAATTTTATTTTTTCTACAGTTTACTTTCCATTTTTATTTTTGGATATGAATACATAGTTGAAAATTTGTGTTTGATATTTTCATGTATTGATTATCTATTTTAGGATGTTGAAATTGCTTTAAGATGCGGATTTTTTCTTTTTATTGAAAGAAAGTTTTTTTATATCCATTCACCCCCCCCCCCCCCCCCCCCACCCCCCCCCCCCCCCCCCTACCCCCCCCCCCCCCCCCCCCACCCCCACCTCCCCCCCCGCCCCCCCCCCCCCCCCCCCCCCCCCCCCCCCCACCCCCCCCCCCCCCCCCCCCCCCCCCCCCCCCCCCCCCCCCCCCCCCCCCTCATTCTTGGATAGCCTTGGGACTAATTCAAAACAACTTAACAACCTAAACAAACTTTCACCAGTACATAAGCCTGCCAACCTGTTCTAGCAAATGTACTTATAAGTACTCTATTTAAGGCCTCGAGACTAGTTCAAAAGAACTTAACAACCCTAACAAACTTTCACCAGACATAAGCCTGCCAACCTCTGCTAGCAAATGTACTTATAAGTACTCTATTTAATATTTTTAAGCTTAAAGATGGCATGATGGGAACTAAAGGGGTCATGTACAAGTATAAAATATAGGTTTTATGGAAAACAAATTTTATGTTTTTTGGTCATTTTTGAAGTATCAGGGTATTCTGGATGTATTATTCCCTACATGTCTAAAGGAGGGAAGCTCGCATATGATGTAGTGACATTTTTTTCTCAGCAAATATGTGGGACATGGCTATTATTCTATAATTCTTAACAAGAGCAAATAAAGGCTTGTTGTATGGACATAAAAACTTATTTTCTATCAACACGATGTGAGAGACATAACACTTGCCTTTAATTGGTTGTGACTAGTTCTAAGCATAGTATCTTACTTCATATTAGATGACCATCATGCATCTTGAAGCATATAAGATAAAATGAATTCATGAGTAAGTGAAGCAAATTGTTAATTGTGCCTTCGATTGTTGGATTCTAATATTATGATGTATCTTATCCTTGCTTGTTAGTGTGCCTTAACCGTCCTAGCCAGCGTACCAATGAATTTCATGCCAATGTGCTTAGGCATTGCCAGCAAGTATGCCCAGAACCTGCTTGCTAGTGTGCGCTAGCCCAATAAAATATACACATAAGTACTCAATTTAAGACTTTTCGGCTTGATGATAGCATATTGGGTACCGGTGGGTGTATGTACAAGTAAAAATGTTCTTTTTGTGGCTAAAATATTAGGTTTTTAGTCCATTTTTTAAACTATAAGAGCATTATGGATGAAAAAGGCCCTGCTTGTCCATTAGAGGGGACCCCAAATATGATGCAGTGTCAACTTTATATTAGTGAACTTGCAGGACATTGCTATTTTTTTGTAATTATTAATAAGTGAACATAAAGGCTTTTTTTTTATCTGAAACATTTTTTTCTTATCACACCATGCAAGAGATTTCACACTTTCTTTTGATGGGATGTGCCTAGTTCTTAAAATAATATGTTACTTCATATTAGATGGCTTATGCATTTTAATACACATAAGAAAATGTATCAGAGTCGAAT